>CM068387.1:38615989-38764638 GCA_034770075.1 Aralia elata | reverse complement strand
GAAGTGCTTAGGATATAGTCTGTTAGATAGCAAAACTAGGATTTGATATACTCATAAACGGAAAGGTTAACAATTCTTATACTGGAATTCGGAGGACGAAATTATTATAAGGAGAAGATAACGATATAATATCCTGAAGTTTTTGTAGAACTTATAAATAGGATATTGAATGAATAAAGTTAGCTTGTAAAGTTTATTTCAGAGGTATGGAAATTCTTTGAAGTAGGGGTTAATGTAATACCCTGAATATTTATGAGGCTCTATAAATAGGATCGTATATGGTTAGAGAGTTTATTTAGTGACCTAAAACTAGGTATCGAGAAGTTTTAAAAACCTTTAAGCCTCTAATGAGATTCAAATTTTGTAACATATGAGCTTAATAAAGATCGAACTGATATTTCGAAAAACAGGTATTTTGTGATTTGTTATAGTGGTTAACGATGAATTAGGTCAAATAAAATTTTTTTTGTCAAGCTGCTTAGTCATGCTTACATTGACAAAATGATTTGCTCGTGCTTTTCCCGATTTCATCCAAGACGCATCTCGACCAATTATATTTGACCAAGTTACTGTGTCGTGCTTGGGAATGACCCTTAAAGTGATATGTCGTGCTCTATGGTAACAGGCTGGCATTTGCGAGCTTGGAAGATATTTTCATTGAGGCGCTTAGAAGATAGGTTCCAATTGCAAGCTGCATTGTCGAGCTTGGAAGATATTGTTCATTGAGGAGTTTAGATTGTAAGCTGCATTGTCGAGCTCTTGTTTGGAAAGATATTTTCATTGAGGAGCTTAGAAGATAGGTTCAATTGCAAAGCTGCATTTGTCGAGCTTGGAAGATATTTTCATTGAGGATCTTAGATTGCAAGCTGCATCGTCGAGCTTGGAAGATATTTTCATGGAGGAGCGTAGAAGATAGGTTCAATTGCAAGCTGCCTTGTCGAGATTGGAAGAATATTTTTCATTAAGGTGCTTAGAAGTTTATTCTAAGAATATGCTAGGGGTACAAAGTGTAATATGTCCGAGCCCCTAATGTGCAATGTAGCGAAACTATATTTTCCTATAAATAGCAAGCTATAGTACATTCATTTACTTACCATGTTTCAAGAGCAATTCAAGAGCAAAAAATACATCTATAATTTATATATTCTGAGAAGATATTGTGCGATAAAAAAAAATTTCTTTCTGAAAGCATCGATAGCGGCTATGCGATTGGAAGTAAAGCCTTAGCAACTACAAGAGGTATACTCTAGTACGTTATATAATTTTCATTTCTTTCTTTATATATTTAGTAAAAAATATACTTTATAAGCAGTTATAATGCCCAAATTATTTTAAGTTATATAGGTGCAAAAGTCCTATTTACAAGCAGTTATAATGTCCGATTTATTTCTCTTATAAAGTTGCAATATACTTTTATACGCGTGGTACTATGTTCGATTTTCTTCAAGTATTTAGTAATGAATATTCATTTTATAAGCAGTTATAATGCTAAAAATATCTTCAAAATATAATTGCCTAATATTCATTTTATAAGCGTGAGTTATATAATGCTCAATTTATTTGTAAAGATAGTTGAAAAATATTGATTTTACAAGCAGTTATAAATGTTGTAATTATTGTCATGTATAGTAGAAGAAAGTCTTATTTATAAGCGGTTATAATACCCGAAATAAAAACTTAAAGAATTTAATCGTTAAAATTGGCATTAATTAAGCCTAGCATAATCAAAGGAAAGGTAAAGTTTTGCACTTCAAGGGGGTGTATGAAAGAAGAATGCGAACTAGCATAAACGATCGAAGCGATAAAAGGCAAGTCTACTTATTTGTTGAAATGCACTCCGATGCTAAATACTACGTGTCTTATTTATGAAGTTTATTGTTATGCAAAGTATTGTTTCTTTTGCACCCCGTTGCATTAAACATGCTTGTTATTTGTTTGATGCGCAACGTGATAGTGATTGTTGATTTTCAATTGACAAATCATGTTAGTATCTGAGTTGATCAACTCTCTTGTATGGGCAGGAGTTTAAGATGTGTTAGGAAAACCGAAATTCTAACTCACTGTGGTAACATTTGTCGCCGTGTTAATGTATCGTCACACGCGGTGTACACTGTAGATATAATTGTAGAAGTGGTTTGATTGTGACGGCCCCCAAATTCAGGTACCAAATACCCGAACTTAGTGCTCTACGATCTACAACATCCAAAACCACCTTCAAGCAATCTATGATAACTAAATGCGGAATAAATATTCATATATTGATAATTTAGACAGGTTTACATGTAACGCCCTCCGAAACTCGGGTCTTTCTTGACACACAGATTCTGGCGCGTCACTGGGTACTACCCATACAATATAGGCTTACTATATTAATGCAATTATAATCTAATATTACAACATATCCTAATCCAATCCCAGGCGGACGAATACCTTTTAATAATACACTTTATGGATCAAGGTTGAATAAATACACATGATCATTTACACCAAAATCCTCCTACGTGAACGCAATAGTTCAAATTCTGAACTTTATTCTAATACCACCTGAATAGTTTACTATGTTTTTTTTGATATTTTCAACGACTTATACATTCGTTAATAAGGAATGTCAATTTTATATATTCAGCGTATTCACATTATTCTAGTTTACTATAATACGTATACCCATATACATAATCACATTCATGACATACTATAATGGATAACTCTTGATTTTTAACACCAACGGTTTACATAGTCATACTTCCACGTAACATCATATACCGTCAGACACTACTAATTAATTACAATTAAAGGGAATATTTAGCAACCCTTCCTGTTTACTTATGCGTCTCTTAATCCTTATCATCACGGAATATCAAGATATATTGCATCTACATCGTAAATCTTACTCAAAAGTTTTATTTTTACAAAGATATTGAACACGAGCGGTGCTTCAACAAGAACATAAACTAGTTTTCACATTTCATGCTTTACACGTGATATACACATAAGTTTGTTTTTATCCATGCATCATGATTTCTCATACTATGCATCTGTACCACGCATGCATTGATATAATCTTATGCAATTCATCTATTTATAGGCATCATGTATCTCCATAGCAATACCTCATGCATCTCACATTTGTATCATTTTCAATAAATTAAGTTCCATACTAGATCATATATAGTCACTTAATTGCACATTGTACACACTTTAATTCTATGCTGCATATAATCCACATAATAGCGTAAAGATTTATTAATCAAGTCATGTATATTCAAAGACATAGTTAAACATGTCAACATGTTATCTGATAAGAACTTGCCTTAAGCAGTTCTTTTGCCACAAATTATGATGGACCCGTCCTTCATAAAAAAAACATTTTAAAAAAAAACAACTAATCCTACACCAATTTGATTTATACAATAAAAACACCAATTAGCCACTAATTAAAGGCTTCATATATTGGTTCACATTAATGATAGTCTCACTCCATATATAATGTTCGTTTTGTTTAACTCGAAAACACTATTTAAGTATCAATTACACTTTACACGACGTTTACGACGTTTACACGTCACACGCCTAATTCGGCCTCTTTTTGCATGCTGCTTAGCCTATGGCTTCCATACATTGGGTTATAACACAGCTATAATATTCCATTCTTATTAGCAAAACATATTAGTAAATCAGATTATCACACACTTGTTATGGCGTTACGACAGCTTGCAGCGTCCGTACGCCAACCTTGCCTATTCGAACGCCCTATAGCAACACGCGCAATTGCGTAACGCCTAGCACGCCCATACGATTTATCTAATGCTCATTGGTTAATTTGTTGAGTATCATTATAATAATATAACCTTTCATGTTATTTTAAAACTGAGAACATTCAATTTTAAATTGTCGGGAGCATTACATGTGGCCTTACGCGCATGCCCGACAACCCTCACGATTGCCCCCAATTACACATCAGTCCTTATAAATGGCCAAAATTTACGGCCTATGTTTACAGGACCCTCAAAATTGAAAAAACATCTCAAAGAACAAAAGAGTTGTCAGTGTCTACTCTTCCTCTTCCCGATTCATCTTGGAATTAACCTAAATCCGAGTTCGTATGAGATTAAGTTATGCCTATTTTAGTAAAGGACGTCAAAGGCTGATTCTGGGCCCTAAACTTTGGGCGGCCGACATAGCTACGCCCAACCAAAACATGCCTAGGATAGAAACAGCAATACGTACGCCCAAGGGCATCAGTAGCATCAGCGATAATGGCGTGGCCGTACGTTCGCCATACTTAGTTTCGATGCTCTGTTTTTCGAGTTTATGTTCTAGACCTATTTTGCTGTCCAAACCTCCATAACTCCTTCTTTACACATTCAAATTGGTCTATTTCGGACTCTATGGATTCCTAAGACATATTGCCATACAATATATCAAAAATATCTCAGAAGCTATTCCATTGACATTAATCATGGCCAAATATTAGGCCAAAAGTATCAACTCACGCTCTATTTTCGTTGTATATCTTGGTGTTCTTGGTGTTCTTCACCAAAATTCATTCATTCTAAATCCTTTATTTTTTACACCTTTTCTCATCCATTCCCCCCCCCTATCTGAGTTATTCTCTATAGCCCATGGAAGTATAAAACATCATACCAACAAACAAATTACCCCCAAACCGCGCAATGCATAGCTTTCAATGTACTCTAAAATTCGTCTGAATGGTCCATTGTCCAAAGTTCATTGTTTTTCATGTTCTTCAATTCCTTCCTTAAGAACTTGGTACAGATTTTTATTTATTTTTGTTCCACTTTCATGGTATTAATGGTTTATATAGTCTTTTAAACAACATTTACCAAACCATCACCCAAGCCAACAACAAAATCAAATAGAAAATCCTCTAGAAAAATCAAAAAAACCCTTCACAAAAGCTTGAAAAACTCAAAAATGGAGGAAATGAACTTGAGGTTGAGATTTTATCCTCTTGTTAAATCCGTTCATAAAGGTTAGAGAACGATTAAACCATGAGCTTGCTTGGAGGTTCTACTTCCTCCATTGAGCTCCCACACTTCATTACTTCTTCTCTTCTCTCCTACACCCGAACCCATTTTTCTTCTTCTTCTTCTTCTTCTTCTCTTGTTCTTCTTCTCTCTCCTCTTGCCAACTCTCTTCTTCTGTCTTCTTTCTATGAAGCTAGCTCTCTCTCTCTCTATGCTTCCATCTGTAGCAACAAGGTTTATGGAATGGGAGGAGGAGAAAAGCTTGAACTAAGAAGCTTTGGGAGGGGAAAATGAGGGAGTTGACGGGCTCAAGGCAATTATTGCCGGCTCCTCTCTCCTCTTTCTCTCTTTTAAATTGGTCTAAATTGGGGGGAGTTGGTTCCCTCTTGGAGTAAACAAACACATAATAATACACCTTAAATTGGTCTTTTCCATACCCGGATACTCCCACTTTTTGTTACCACAAATTTGGTAAATATCTACTACCCAACAATTAAAATCGGTACTCCCATAAATTATTGGGATGGGTATAAAATTAATTAATATGGGGTTCTGCCCATTTATTCGTAATATCACATATATATACATTTCGGATACGAAAACTAACCCTCTCGTTCGGGCTCATAATTAAAATTTCTGGACACTTGAAAAAATTACTATTTCTTTGCATACATGTCTTAACGATTAATTAATGGAAATTCGAAAACAAGACGTACAAAATATTTGGGTAGTGAATAGTTGTCTCGGGAAACGTGCCCGAAAATAGTGATTTTGCGATTTTTTGCTGAACTCATTTTTTTTTCATACTCCTACGGTTCAACAACGCATAAAATATTCATACACTTTGCATCATCCAGGTTATTATAATAACCTTAAAATACACGTCAAATAATTAATTATTAATATTTAATACCTTTTTAATAATATTAATTTTACCCTCAAATTACAAGGGTATTCACGATCGTGATCACTGCTCTTCCACGAATTAACTCCTCCCAGAATCATTTACATCATCGCACATATATCTCGCACCATAATTTGGTGGGTATTCGTGCTTTACAGAACTAAAAAACTCGGTTCAATAATATTACCCTTCATTCTATTTATTTAATCCACCAATATATTAGTACTCTAGCGATATTTCTCGAATACCACCAAATTAGCTTATACGAAATTAACTTTCATTAATTACTAATCATCGTTCTACACATAATCTAGGTCATAATATAACCTTTATAACGCTTAACACATATTATTATTAATAAAAGTCTTTTTTATTCAATAATATCCATCAAGCTCGAAGTACCAAGCTACCAATTCGACTCACGATTGTTACCATAGTATTAAAACTATTAACTCTATTTCAGTTTCTGGAATCTATTGTATAAAATTTCACATATAGATATATATTATTCATTATTAAGCCTCACCAAACAATATATTATATATATAACAAACATATATATTCAAACTCGAATCGGTAATAAGAATTATTCTATTATTAATTCTTATTATAATTATTCTCGAAATAATCCGGGTGTGTCACATTGAGGGGAGACGGGGAACCTAATTCATTTTACGGCTTGTTAGGAACCACTCAGTCTACTATATTAATAATCGTTGAAATCTATCCTATAGGCGTTATTCTGTATCATATACTTATATATATATATATATATATTATATCTTGAAAATGTGATTTTCTCTTTCTTCTTTATTTTATTATATATCTGTTAGGATCTTTGTCGGGCATTCTTACGCTCATTTCCTTGCAATTTTCTTATCAAAACAAATTTCTCAGCTAAGGTAAGAATTTACCAGATGGATTCTGGCTGGTATCAAAGAAAGTTTGAAGATGTAGAAAGTCATTTATTTAACTATGTTAGATATTAACATTATTGACAATGTTCTAGAACAGTTCTGACGAGGAAAGGGGTTAGGTCATCTAATTGCGCGCCGTTTTATCGGGAAAACCAATCTTCTTTCCTGAGGAATAAACATGGTTGCTAAATACAGCAAATTCCGGATAGATAAATGGAAGTATTTATTTTTAAGGTCTTTTATGACTTTATTTGTTAATGAAGAATACCAAGTTGTTGTGAATGTTTGTAACAATGAAACAAATGGATATTGTAAATATTATCACTTTTTCGCATTTATTACTCTGATTATTAAAAGTCAAGATTTCTATAGTAGTATGTTATTAAGGTTATTACAAGTCAGCACGAAGTTCTGACTAAAGGACAAAAGCTAGGTGGATTTCGGGGCGGGTGAGATTATGGTTATCAGAGCTGTAGATTATTAGCTCTTAAGGTTGTGAAGTGCCTTAAGATATTGTCTGTTATATGATAGCAAAACTAGGATTTATTATTATACTGATAAAAAGAAAGGTAAAAATGCTTATACTGGTAATTTACGTGATTCGTAAAGTTCTTATAATGAGGATGAGAATGGTAATATCCTGAATATTTATTGAACTTATAAAATATGATATTTGATTGACTAAAGTTAGCTGTATACAGTTTATTTCGAGGATCGGCAAATTCTTTGAAAGTATGGGTGTGAATGTTAATACCCTGAATATTTATGAGGCGTATAAATACGGATCGTATATGGTTAGAGGTTTGAATTTAGTGATCCTAAAACGAGTTATCGAGAAGTTTTAAAAACTTAGCACACCTAATGAGATTTGAATAATTTTATAACACTATGTGCTTAATTAAAGATCGAATTTATATTTCGTAACACAGGTGTGTTTTATGATTCTTATTGTGTAAATACAGATGAATTAGGGTCAAATAAAATTTTTTTTGTCTATAGCTGCTTAGTCGTGCTTACATTGGACAAAATAATTTTTTGTGCTTTTCACGATTTCATACAAGAAGCATCTCGACAAATTTTTTTTGACAAGTTTGCTGATTTGTGTCAGTGACTTTAGGAATGGACAAAGTGATTTGGGGTCGTTCTTACCCGGGTAACAATCTTGCATTGTTTCAATGCTTGGAAAGGATATTTTCATTGAGGAGCTTAGAAGATAGGTTCATATTGCAAAACTCCTTTGTCATAGCTGTGGAATATATTTTCAATTGTGGAAGCTTAGAAGAATAGGTTCAATTGCCTAGCTGTAAAGCTGTATTATCGAGCTTGGAAGATATTTTCATTGAGGGAGCTTAACGATTGCATAAGCTCGGCATTGTCGAGCTTGGAAGATATTTTCACTTAAGGAGCTTAGAAGAATATTCTAAGATTATGATAAGGGGTGCAAAGTGTAATAATGTCGAGCCTCCTAACGTGCAATTAGTGAAGCTATGTTTTCCTATAAAAAATGAAAACAAGCTAAGGTTCAATTTCTATTTCTTACCGAGGTTCAAGAGCAATTCAAGAGCAGAAACTCTCTATAATTATATTCTGAGAGATATTGCGAGATAAAAAAAATATTTTTTTGAAGTATCGGAAGTGCTATGCCGATTGAAAAGTTTTAAAGCTTATTTAAGGCAACTACAAGAGGTATACTCTAGTAGTTTATAAATTTTCATTCTTCTTTATATATTTAGTATAAAATATACTTTTATAAGCGGTTCATAATTGCCCACTCTAATTATTTTAAGTTTATAGTGCAAAAAGTCCTAATCTACAAACAGTTATAATGTCTTTGATTTATTTCTATAATAAATATAGTTGAAAATATACTTTTATAAGCAGTTACCTATGTCCGATTTTCTTCAAGTCATAATTAGTAAGTATATTCATATTTTATAAGCAGTTATAATGCTAAAATTTATCTCAAATATAATAGCGAATATTCATTTGTACTAAGCAGTTATAATGCTCAATTTATTTTTAAATATAGTTTGAAAAATATTGATTCTACAATGCAGTTATTTAATTGCTTGAAATTATTGCACTGTATAGTAGAAAGAAGTCTTATTTATAGACAGTTTTTAATACCCTAATAAAACTTAAATAAAAATTTAATCGTTTTAAAATAGCTTTACTTTTGAGCCTAGCATAATTCAAAGGAAGGTAAAGCTTGCACTTCTCAATGATGGTCAGTGATGAAGAACGCGAACTAGTATAAACGACCGTATGCGATAAAATAGGCAAGTCTACTTATTTGTTGGAAATGCATTCCGTGTAAATAACGTGTCTTATTTATGAAATTTTATTGTTATGCAAGTATTGTTCCTTTTGCACCCGTGCAATTATACATGCTTCGTTATCTGTTATGCGCAAAGTGATAGTGATTGTTAAATTTCAATTGACAAACCATGTTAGTAACCCCCCCACTATCTGAGTTGAACATACTTCTCTTGTGATGGGCAGGAGTTTACGGATGTGTTAGGAAAACCCATCTAAACTACCACTGAGGTAATATTTGTCACCAGTGTAGATGTTATCGTAGAAGCGGTATACCACCTATGTTAAATACACATTGTAGCAAGTATCGGAGTGTTGATGAGACGGGGAGGAACTAATTTCATTTGTTCTCCGGGTTAGGAACCAACTCAGTCTACTATATTAATAATCGTTGAAATCTTCTATGCGGTTTATTTCCGTATATATAGATATATTATTATATGAGTATTAATCTTCTATAATATATACTCTGAAATGCATGATTTCTCTTCTCCCACTTTTTCTTTATTATATATATATATATAATATTCTTTTAGACTTGTTGGGGCATTCTTATGCTTCGATTTCTGTGTAATTATCTTAAAACAAATTACATGCTAAGGAAGAAATTACCAGATGATTCTGGTGGATACAAAGAAGATAAAGTTGAAGATGTCGAAAGAAGTCATTTTAACTATGTTAGAATTAACATTATTGGCAATGTCTAGAAAGTTACCTGACGAGGGGAAAGGGGTTAGGTTAATTGTAGTTGTGCGCCGTTTTCATGGGTGAAATGCCCTCTCTTTTTCTGAGGAATCTCACTGGTTGCTAATACTGCAAAATCTCGGGGGATAGATTAAATGGAGACTTGTTATTTTTAAGTCTTTTATTGACTTATTTGTAATAAGAACAAGTTTATCTGGGATATGTGCTGTAACAATGAATACAAATGGTTATTGTTAAATATTATCAACTTTTCACGCATTATTCTCTGATTATTAGAAAGTCAAGATTTCTATATAGTAGTATGTATAAGGTTGTACATAGTCAGCACGATAGTGCCGACCAAGACAAGCAGGTGGATTTCGGGGCGTGATATTGATAGTATCAGCGCTGTTGTTAGATTATAGCTCTATAGGTAGGAAGTGCCCTTAGGGATATTCCCAGTCTGGGTAGATTAGCAAAAAACTAGGATTTGATATACTCATAATAATAAGGTTACAAATGCTTATACTGGAATTTCGTGGCAGGAGAGAATATTTCTTATAAGGAGAGAGAGAATTGTAATATCCTGGAAATTTTATTTATATTTTATAGAAACTTATAAAATATGACTATTGAATGACTACAAGTTAGCTGTAAAGTTAATTTCGAGGATCCCTAAAATTCTTTGAAGTCAGGGGTGAATTGTAAGACCCTGAATATTTATGAGAAGCGTCTAAATATACGATCGATATTATGGTTTAGAGGTTAATTTAGTGACCTTAAAACCTAAGTATCAGCGAAGTTTAAAACCTTAAGCCCGTAATGAGATTCGAAATTTTGTAACATATTGTGCATAACGAAATGATCGAAAGAAATGATATTTCGAACCAGGTGGTTTTGTGGATTTTATAGTGTAGTAAACGATGGAATTAGGTCAAATTAAAAATTTTTTTTGTCAAGCTTGCTTAGCTCGTGCTTAACTATTGACAAAAATGATTTGTCGTTGGCTTTTCAACGATTTCCAGCAAGAAGCATCTCGACAAATTTATTTTTGACAAGTTGCTGTGGTCGTGACTTGGGAATGACAAATGTGATTTGTCGTGGCTTTACGGTAACAAGCTGCATCTTGTCGAGCTCACACGAAGATATTTTCATTGAGGAGGACTAAGAAAGGATAGGTTCACAATTCGCAAGCTGCGGTATTATCGAGCTTGGGAAGTATATTTTTCATTGAGGGAGCTTTAGATTGCAAGCTTGCAATTGTCGAGCTTGGAAGTATATTATTCCATTGAGGAGCTTAAGAAGATAGGTTTAATTTGCAGAGCTGCCAATGTCGAGCTATAGAAGATATTTTCATTGAGGAAGCCTTAGATTGCAAGCTGCATTGTCGAGCTTGTTAGAAGGATATTTTCATTGAGGAGCTTAGATTAGCAAGCTTGACTATTTTTTGTCGAGCTTGGAAGATATTTTTTATTGAGGGAGTCTTAGAAAGTATAGAGTTGTCAATTGCAAGGCTAGCTATTGTCGAGATTGGAAGATATTTTCATTGAGGAGCTTAGATTACAATCTGCATTGTCGAGCTTGGAAGATATTTTCAATTAAGAGCTTAGAAGAATATTCTAAGAATATGTTAGGGTGCAAAGTGTAATAAGCCGAGCCCCCTAACGTATAATTAGCGAAACTATATTTTCCTATAAATAGCAAGCTAAGTTTATTCATTCCTTACCATGTTCAAGAGCAATTCAAGAGCAAAAAACACTCTATAATTATATTCTGAGAGATATTGTGAGATAAAAAAATTACTTTCGAAGCATCGAAGCGCTATGCGATTGGAAGTAAAGCTAGCAACTACAAGAAGTATACTCTAGTAGTTATAATTTTCATTCTTCTTTATATATTTAATAAAAATATACTTTTATAAATAGTTATAATGCCTAAATTATTTTAAGGATATAGTACAAAAGTCCTATTTACAAGCAGTTATAATGTCCGATTTATTTCTCTTATAAAGTTGAAAATATACTTTTATAAGCAGTTACTATGTCCGATTTTCTTCAAGTATTTAGTAAGAATATTCATTTTATAAGCAGTTATAATGCTAAAATTATTTCAAATATAATAGCTGAATATTCATTTTATAAGCAGTTATAATACTCAATTTATTTTAAATATAGTTGAAAAATATTGATTCTACAAGCAATTATAATGCTGAAATTATTTCATGTATAGTAGAAGAAATCTTATTTATAAGCGGTTATAATACCCGGGAATAAAACTTCAACAGATTGAATCGTTTAAAATGCTTAATTAGCCTTAGCATTATCAAAAGAAGGTATATCTTGCACTTCAAGGAGGTCGTATGAAGAACGCGAAACTAGCATAAACGATCGAAGCGATAAAAACACAAGTCTACTTATTTGTTGAAATGCACTCCATTGCAATAATGTGTCTTATTTATAAAGTTTATTGTTATGCAAGTATTGTTCCTTTTGCACCTGTGCATTAACATGCTTGTTATCTGTTATGCGCAACGTGATAGTGATTGTTGAATTTCAATTGAAAACCATGTTAGTATCTGAGTTGAACAACTCTCGTTGTATGGGCAGGAGTTTAAGATGTGTTACAAACCGATCTAACTCACTGAGGTAACATTTGTTGCAGTGTAGATGTATCGTAGTAGCGGTATACACTGTAGATACAATTGTTGCAGTGTTGATGAGACGGAGAACTAATTCATTAGCTCACGGGTTAGGAAACCACTCAGTCTACTATATTGATAATCGTTGAAATCTTGTATCAGCTTATTTTGTATAATATCTTGAAAATGTGATTCTCTTCTCATATATATATATATATTTATATCTGTTAGACTTGTTGGGTATTCTTATGCGCATTCTTGCAATTATCTTAAAACAAATTACAGCTAAGGAAGAATTACGAGACGATTTTGGCGGTACAAAGAAAGTTGAAGATGTAGAAGTCAATTTAACTATGTTAGATTAATATTTTTGGCAATGCATCAGAAAGTTCTGACGAGGAAAGGGGTTAGGTCATCTAATTGCGCGCCGTTTTAATGGAAAGCCACCTCTTTCCTGGGAACTAACTGGTTACTAATACTGCAAATCTCGGATAGATAAATGGAGATTTATTTTTAAGTCTTTTATGACTTATTTGTAATAAGAACAAGTTATCTGGGAATGTTGTAACAATGAACAAATGATATTATAAAATGTTATCACTTTTCCGCATTATACTCTGATTATTAGAAGTCAAGATTTCTTATAGTCAGTATGTAAAGGTTGTACAAGTCAGCACGAAGTCCGACCAAGACAAGTAGGTGGATTTCGGGGCGTGACGTTATGGTATCAGAGCTGTAGATTATAGCTCTAAGGTAGGAAGTGCCTTAAGATATAGTCTGTTAGATAGCAAAACTAGGATTTGATATACTCATAAAAAGAAGGTTAAAAATGCTTATACTGGAATTTCGAGGACGAAATTCTTATAAGGAGGAGAGAATGTAATATCCTGAATATTTATAGAACTTATAAATATGATATTGAATGACTAAAGTTAGCTGTAAAGTTTAATTTCGAGGACCAAATTCTTTGAAGTAGAGGTGAATGTAATACCCTGAATATTTATGAGGCGTATAAATACGATCGTATATGGTTAGAGGTTAATTTAGTGATCTAAAACTAAGTATCGAGAAGTTTAAAACCTTAAGCCCTAATGAGATTCGAATTTTGTAACATATGTGCATAAGAAAGATCGAAATGATATTTTCGAACTAGGTGTTTTGTGATTTTATAGTGTAAACGATGAATTAGGTCAAATAAAATTTTTTTTTGTCAAGCTGCTTAGTCGTGCTTACATTGACAAAATGATTGGTTGTGCTTTTCACGATTTCAGCAAGAAGCATCTCGACAAATTATTTTTGACAAGTTGTTGTATCGTGCTTGGGAATGACAAAGAGATTTGTCGTGCTTACGGTAACAAGTTGTATTGTCGAGCTTGGAAGATATTTTCATTAAGGAGCTTAGAAGATAGGTTCAATTGCAAGCTGCATTGTCGAGCTTGTAAGATATTTTCATTGAGGAGCTTAGATTGCAAGCTGCATTGTCGGAGCTTGGAAGATATTTTCATTAAGGAGCTTAGATTGCAAGATGCTTTGTCGAGCTTGGAAGATATTTTCATTGTGGATGATGAGATTGCAAGCTGCATTGTCGAGCTTGGAAGATATTTTCATTAAGGAGCTTAGAAGAATATTCTAAGAATATGATAGGGTGCAAAGTGTAATAAGTCGAGCCCCTAACTTGCAATTAGCGAAAACTATGTTTTCCTATAAATAGCAAGCTAAGTTCATTCATTCCTTACCATGTTCAAGAGCAATTCAAGAGCAAAAAACACTCTATAATTATATTCTGAGAGATTTTGTGAGATTAAAAAATTACTTTCGAAGTATCGAAGCGCTATGCGATTGGATGTAAAGCTAGCAACTACAAGAGGTATACTCTAGTAGTTATAATTTTTATTCTTCTTTATATAATTTTAGTAGAAATATACTTTTATAAGTAGTTTTAAGGCCTAAATTATTTTAAGTATATAGTGCAAAAGTCCTATTTACAAGGAGTTATAATGTCCGATTTATTTCTCTTATAAAGTTGAAAATTATACTTTTATAAGCAGGTACTATGTCCGATTTTCTTCAAGTATTTTAGTAAGAATATTCATTTTATAAGCAGTTATAATGCTAAAATTATCTCAAATATAATTGTCGAATATTCATTTTATAAGCTGTGACACCCCCAAATTCGGGTTTCCTAACCTCGAATTCGGTGTTCACGATACTCAACAACAAACATACTTTCTAACTAATGCGGAATAATAAACATACATTGTTTATCGAAATAGTAATAAAGTCTTACAATCATGGTCCCAAGGTTCTTTAACCTTAACTTAAAACATACTCTTAATACAATAAGAGTTCACATAGCCAAATAACATTTAAGATAAACTAGTACATAAGCCATATCAGGCAACTACTCTTGCACCTTCCCTTTTCCTTTGTCCCCTTTAGACGTTTCTGCCTTAGCTGAAATAAAGATCATGATATAGCAAGGGTAAGCAACTAGTTTGCTTAGCAAGTTTATACACAAGGGAGATATATCATGAATAGAAGGAAATTTCGCTTTCAATGTTCAACAACAGTATAAAATTGTGAAGAAACATGAATTAATAGGAAACAGTTGAATATTCGAATAATTGAATTGCGATTACTGAGTGGTTGGAAATAACCATGGACATTTGCCAAGGTTCTCAGCATTTAAACTGGACCTCTTAAAAGTTTTGGTAATCAAGGGGATCAGCCTTTCATACCCCGTGATTTATGCATAAACACTTAATAAACCAGCATTGATATCATACCTTAATCAAATTTATCCTTTTCTCAGCCAAGAGTTCTTACCATAACAATTTAATAAGAACAGCTTTTAAAATACCTTTGATTTTAACAAATTTAGACATGATTGATCTAGCTGATACAAATAGCATAGATCTATCTCATAAATAGTTCATGCTTGAAAGAACTTTAATGTAATTCACAGTTCAATAATAATAGAATAGGAATTCAATTGCACAAGGTGCGAATCTCAATAATCAGTATAGATGTGAATAATCAAACAATAATTATTCACTAACATGCTTCGAAAATAATAACTCGAGTTTGAGTTCGGGAACTTGCCTGTCTGCTCCGCTACAAATAATTCTAGCTTTAACTAATTGGCCTTGAAGGACTTAACATTGATAAAGTCGATCTATCAATTAGTATTGCGTAGTTGTATATCGATACGCTTACTTATGCTATTTATTTAACAATTAAGCAAATCACATAGCACACATAAGTAAATAAACTATCGTAAATCCTATAAGACACTTAATTGGTCTCTAGATTGATGGTTTAATTAATTAACAATGTTTCCTTAAGTGAAACACTTATTAAACCCTTAAACAATTAATTATTAATTGTTAAATTAATTAACATTACTTTTTCTTAAGTAATATTCATTTATTAACCCTTAAAACAATTAATTATAATTGTTTAATTAATGTGTTATTTAAACTCTCTCTATTTTATTAACTCTATCTTCATTTAATTACTATTAAATAGTAATTAATTAATTATCTTTAGTTATAATTATTAATAGTAATTAATAACTAATTATATTCACTTATTATTTAATTATTAATTAAATAATAATCAAATTATTAATTTTAATTGTCTTTAATTATTAATTAAAATTAAATAATAATTAATTAGGTTTATTTATTATTTAAAGTTAATCAAATAATAAATAAATAATTAGTGAGTAAGAATTATCTTTAGTTATTATTTAATAATAAATAATAACTAATTAGGTTTATTTATTATTTAAAGTTAATCAAATAATAAATAATTAATTAGTAAGTATGGATTATCTTTAGTTAATAATAAATAATAACTAATTAAGTTTATTTATTATTTGAAGTTAATCAAATAATAAATAATTAATTTACAATTCCTAATTATCCTTAATCATTATTTTAATAATAATTAAACAATAATTAATTAATATAAATATATTCAGAAAACATAAGATTTAATGCCCAAAACTTAATTTTTGTGCATTTACTAATTTTACAAAATTTAATAATATTGTTTAAAGTATTTAAATTAATTAAAATTAAATCTGGATGGCAATATGGTAATTATCGCGGAAATCCGGACGGAGGGACAGGATGGTAATTTCCCCGCCCGTTACCTCTGCGCGCATTGCGCGTGAGCCAAAGCCGCGGCCCCCAAACGACGTTGTCTTGGTGCTCGCCAGACGCCTAATCCTTCCCCTGGCGCGCCATGCGCGGCCAGGGTTGCACCACTAGCGCGCCATGTGCGACCAGGTGCGGTTCAGGCTGAGCGGGGGGCTTCCAGGGGTTTGGTTCCTTTCTTTTCTTTTCTTCTTCACACAAAATGAGTTCTAATTACCATCGAGCAAGTTTTAAATCTCCAAAATAAATTCCAAAAAAATTCCCCATGACCAAGAAAAATATTTCTAATATTACAACAAAATATTTATGACTTAAATAAACATTTTTTCTCAATAAATTTTGTACTCCAATAAATTATTGTACACATGTTTTAGCCCATCAAACCACTAAAACTTGCTTACCAAATCTTTTTAAACTCCAACATATTATTAATAAAACATACTCAGTCATTATTTATCATCACCTAGGTTTTAAAATCATGAGTTAAGCAAAAATATAGATCTAACAAAATAAAACTTAGATCTATTACACACTTCATTCCTTCCATAAACATCAACCAACAAACACAAAAAAAATAATCCCAAACAACCAACTAGGGTTTGAAAGAAATGAAGATCCATACCTAGATTTAATGGCTATTCTCCTCTTCTTTCCAAAATAGGTTGTGAATGGTGATGGCATAAACAACCAAGATCTTCTTCTTCCTCTCACAAGATTTTGGATAACCTCCTTCCTTACTCTCCAAGACTTGCTCTTGCTTCTCTCTTCAAACTCTCTCTAAACACTCTCTCAAGATTTTAGAAGAAATGAAGATACAAAATGATCTACCCTTTGATTTATTATCTAGATAATAGCAAGGACACCTATATATGCCATCCTGATGCTAGGTGAAAGACTTGTGTCACTAGGGTGGCTAGTGACACATTAGGAAGTTATGACACTTCATAGGTAGCTACTTGACATTATAGAAAGCTATGATGTTCAAGTCTACCATTACAACTTCCTACACAAGCTAGCTACTTAATTAAAAATAAATTTTAAAATCAACTTACTCCTCCTTTCTCCTAAGTGCACGACAAGGAGGGATTTTGTCCCAAAATGTTGTCCCAAATAGCTTTTAAATAAATAAATAATTGTTACACATTTAATAAATCAAGTGGCTAGGTTTTGGACCACCACATTAAATACCATTGGCTTCCAATTTAAATGATTAGGCTAATAAAATCCTAATCTATTTAATGCAATATTGAGTTATTTAATTTAACCCCATGATAGCTCATTTAATAAGCCACTCAATTAATACCCAAAATTCATGATTAATATAAATGATTGGTCTAGGTTCATTAATTAAGTAACTTAGTCAAATCAATAAATAAATTACTAAATTAACTATTAATTATTATTATCCAATTTGGACCACATCTCATCAACAATTACTATCATTAATTAAACTCACACACTCTATTTTACTAACTATATTCAATTTACTTGAATACTTAATTTAGTAAATACCTTGCCAACTTTATGGATATAAAGCCTTAGGGTTGCTCACTAGTTTAAATATACTACTAGTAATTCTCTTAGCACAAATTTATATCAGTAAATCACATAGTCACATAATCCACTAATACACCCAAAGGTTTAAATAAGAACACAAAGTTTAACTCTATAAATTAAAATTATATTTAATTAATAATGACGTTCAATGCAACATTCACGGGCATTACATAAGCAGTTATAATGCTCAATTTATTTTAAATATAGTTGAAAAAATATTCATTTCTAAAACTAGTTATAATTCTGAAATTATTTCATGTATAGTAGAAGAAGTCTTATTTATAAGCGGTTATAATACCCGAAATAAAACCTAAAAGATTTAATCGTTTAAAATGCTTAATTAGCCTAGCATATAATCAAAGGAAGGTAAAGCTTGCACTTCAAGAGCTCGTATGAAGAACGCGAAGTGAGCATAAATGATCGAAGCGATAAAAGGCAAGTTTTCTACTTATTTGTTGAAATGCACTCCGTGCAATAAAGTGTCTTATTTATGAAGTTTTATTGTTATGCAAGTATTGTTTCTTTTTGCACCCCGTGCATTAACATGCTTGTTATCTGTTATGCACAACGTGATAGTGATTGTTGAATTTCAATTGAAAACCATGTTAGTACCTGAGTTGAACAACTCTCTTGTATGGGCAGGAGTTTAAGATGTGTTATGAAACTGATCTAACTCACTGAGGTAACATTTGTCGCTGTGTAAATGTATCATAGAAGCGGTATACACTATAGATACAATTGTAGCAGTGTTGATGAGATGGGGAACTAATTCATTAGTTCACAGGTTAGGAACCACTCAGTCTACTATATTGATAATCGTTGAAATTTTATATCAGCTTATTCTGTATATATATCTTGAAAATGTGATTCTTCTCTCATTATATATATATATATATTTATATCTGTTAGGACTTGTTGGGCATTCTTATGCTCATTCTTGCAATTATCTTAAAACAAATTTACAGCTAAGGAAGAATTACCAGACAATTTTGGCCGGTACAAAGAAGAAGTTGAAGATGTAGAAGTCATTTTAAACTATGTTAGATTAACATTATTGGCAATGTCTAGAAAGTTCTGACGAGGAAAGGGGTTTAGGTCATCTAATTGCGCGTCGTTTTAATGGAAATCCCCTTATTTTCTGGGAACTAAACTGGTTACTAATACTGCAAATCTCAGATAGATAAATGGAGATTTATTTTTAAGTCTTTTATGACTTATTTGTAATAAGAACAAGTTATCTGGGAATGTTGTAACAATGAACAAATGATATTATAAATGTTATCACTTTTTCCGCATTATACTCTGATTATTAGAAGTCAAGATTTCTATAGTAGTATGTAAAGGTTGTACAAGTCAGCACGAAGTCCGACCAAGACAAGTAGGTGGATTTCGGGGCGTGGTGCGTTGTTATGGTATCAGAGCTGTAGATTATAGCTCTAAGGTAGGAAGTGCCTTAAGATATAGTCTGGTTAGATAGCAAAAACTAGGATTTGATATACTCATAAAAAAGAAGGTTTAAAAATGCTTATACTGGAATTTCGAGGACGAAATTCTTATAAGGAGGAGAGAATGTAATATCCTTGGAATATTTATAGAACTTATAAATATGATATTGAATGACTAAAGTTAGCTGTAAAGTTAATTTTGAGGACCAAATTCTTTGAAGTAGGGGTTGAATGTAATACCCTGAAATATTTATGAGGCGTATAAATACGATCGTATATGGTTTGAGGTTAATTTAGTGACCAAAAAAACTAAGTATCGAGAAGTTTTAAAACCTTAAGCCCTAATAAGATTCGAATTTTGTAACATATGTGCATAAGAAAGATCGAAATGATATTTCGAACCAGGTGTTTTTTGATTTTATAGTGTAAACGATGAATTAGGTCAAATAAAATTTTTTTGTCAAGCTGCTTAGTCGTGCTTTACATTGACAAAATGATTTGTTGTGCTTTTCACGATTTCAGCAAGAAGTATCTCGATAAATTATTTTTGACATAGTTGCTGTGTCGTGCTTGGGAATGACAAAGTGATTTGTCGTTGCTTACTGGTAACAAGTTGCATTGTCGAGCTTGGGAAGATATTTTCATTGAGGGGAGCTTAGAAGATAGGTTCAATTGCAAGCTGCATTGTCGAGCTTTGTAAGATTATTTTCATTTGAGGAGCTTAGATTGCAAGCTGCATTGTCGAGCTTGGAAGTTATTTTTTCATTATAGGTGCTTAGATTCAAGATGTATTGTCGAGCTTGGAAGATATTTTCGATTGAGGAGCTTAGAAGATAGGTTCAATTGCAACTTTGCATTGTCGAGCTTGGAAGATATTTTTATTAAGGAGCTTAGGATTGTAGCTGCTATTGTCGAGCTTGGAAGATAGATATTTTCATTAAGGCGCTTAGAAGAATATTCTAAGAATATGATTAGGGTGCAAAGTGTAATAAGTCGAGCCCCTAAACTTGCAATTAGCGAAAACTATGTTTTTCCTATAAATAGCAAGCTAAGTTCATTCATTCCTTACCATGTTCAAGAGCAATTTCAAGAGCAAAAAACACTCTATAATTATATTCTGAGAGATATTGTGAGATTAAAAAATTACTTTTCGAAGTATCGAAGCGCGCTATGCGATTTGGATGTAAAGCTAGCAACTTACAATGAGGTATACTCTAGTAGTCATAATTTTCATTCTTCTTTATTATATTTAGTAGAATATTTACTCTTATAAGTAGTATAATGCCCAAATTATTTTAAGTATATAGTTGCAAAAGTCCTATTTAACATGCAGTTATAATGTCTCCGATTTATTTCTCTTATAAAGTTTGAAAATATACTTTTATAAGCAGGTACCATTGTCCGATTTTCTTCAAGTATTTAGTAAGAATATTCATTTTATAAGCAGTTATAATGCTAAAATTATCTCAAATATAATTGCCGAATATTCATTTTATAAGCAGTTATAATGCTCAATTTATTTTAAATATAGTTGAAAAATATTCATTCTACAAGTACTTATAATTCTGAAATTATTTCATGTATAGTAGAAGAAGTCTTATTTATAAGCGGTTATAATACCCGAAAATAAAACTTAAAAGATTTAATCATTAAAATGTTTAATTAGCCTAGCATAATCAAAGGAAGGTAAAGCTTGCACTTCAAGAGGTCATATGTCGAACGCGAACTAGCATAAACGATCGAAAACGATAAAAGACAAGTCTACTACTTTATTTGTTGAAATGCACTCCGTGCAATAACGTGTCTTATTTATGAAGTTTATTGTTATGCAAGTATTGTTTTCTTTTTGCACCCCGTGCATTAACATGCTTGTTATCTGTTATGCGCAACGTGATAGTGATTGTTGAATTTCAATTAAAAACCATGTTAGTATCTGAGTTGAAGAACTCTCTTGTATGGGCAGGAGTTTAAGATGTGTTAGGAAACTGATCTAACTTTTTGAGGTAACAGATAACAGTCTTATTCATTAGTTCACGGGTTAGGAACCACTCAGTCTACTATATTGATAATCGTTGAAATTTTGTATCAGCTTATTCTGTATATATATCTTGAAAATGTGATTCTCTTCTCATATATATATATATTTATATCTGTTAGACTTACTGGGCATTCTTATGCTCATTCTTGCAATTATCTTAAAACAAATTACAGCTAAGGAAGAATTACCAGACAATTTTGGCGGTACAAAGAAAGTTGAAGATGTAGAAGTCATTTTAACTATATTAGATTAATATTATTGGCAATGTCTAGAAAGTTCTGACGAGGAAAGGGGTTAGGTCATCTAATTGCGCGCCGTTTTAATGGAAAGCCCCCTCTTTCCTGGGAAACTAACTGGGTTACTAATACTGCAAATCTCGGATAGATAAATGAAGATTTATTTTTAAGTCTTTTATGACTTATTTGTAATAAGAACAAGTTATCTGGGAATGTTGTAATAATGAACAAATGATATTATAAATATTATCACTTTTTCGCATTATACTCTGATTATTAGAAGTCAAGATTTCTATAGTAGTATGTAAAGGTTGTACAAGTCAGCGCGAAGTCCGACCAAGACAAGTAGGTGGATTTCGGGGCGTGACATTATGGTATCAGAGCTATAGATTATAGCTCTAAGGTAGGAAGTGCCTTAGGATATAGTTTTCTAGATAGAAAAACTAGGATTTGATATACTCATAAAAAGAAGGTTAAAAATACTTATACTAGAATTTCGAGGACGAAATTCCTTTAAGGAGGAGAGAATGTAATATCATGAATATTTATAGAACATATAAATATGATATTGACTGACTAAAGTTAGATGTAAAGTTAATTTCGAGGACAAAATTCTTTGAAGTAGGGGTAAATGTAATACCCTTAATATTTATGAGGCTTATAAATACGATCGTATATGATTAGAGGTTAATTTAGTGACGTAAACTAGGTATCGAGACGTTTAAAACCTTAAGCCTTAATGAGATTCAAAGTTTGTAATATATGTGCATAATAAAGATCGAAATGATATTTCGAACCAGGTGTTTTGTGATTTTAGAGTGTAAACGATGAATTAGGTCAAATAAAATTTTTTTGTCAAGCTGCTTAGTCGTGCTTACATTGACAAAATGATTTGTTGTGCTTTTCATGATTTCAGCAAGAAGCATCTCGACAAATTATTTTGACAAGTTTCTGTGTCGTGCTTGGGAATGACAAAGTGATTTTGTCGTGCTTACTGGTAACAAGTTGCATTGTCGAGCTTGGAAGATATTTTCATTGAGGAGCTTAGAAGATAGGTTCAATTGCAAGCTGCATTGTCGAGCTTGTAAGATATTTTCATTGAGGAGCTTAGATTGCAAGCTGCTATTGTCGAGCTTGGAAGATATTTTAATTGAGGAGCTTAGATTGCAAGATGCATTGTCGAGCTTGTAAGATATTTTCATTGAGGAGCTTAGAAGATAAGTTCAATTGCAACCTGCATTGTCGAGCTTGGAAGATATTTTCATTGAGGAGCTTAGATTACATAGCTGCATTGTCGAGCTTGAAAGATATTTTCATTAAGGAGCTTAGAAGAATATTCTAAGAATATGATAGGGTGCAAAGTTTAATAAGTCGAGCCCCTAACTTGCAATTAGCGAAACTATGTTTTCCTAATAAATAATAAGCTATGTTCATTCATTCCTTACCATGTTCAAGAGCAATTCAAGAACAAAAAACACTCTATAATTATATTCTAAAAGATTATTGTGAGATAAAAAAATTACTTTCGAAGTATCGAAGCGCTATGCGATTGGATGTAAAGCTAGCAACTACAAGAGGTATACTCTAGTAGTTATAATTTTCATTCTTCTTTATATATTTAGTAGAAATATACTTTTATAAGTAGTTATAAATACCCAAATTATTTTCAGTATATAGTTGCAAAAGTCCTATTTACAAGCAGTTATAATGTCCGATTTATTTCTCTTATAAAGTTGAAAATATACTTTTATAAGCAAGTACTATGTCCGATTTTTCTTCAAGTATTTAGTAAGAATATTCATTTTATAAGCAATTATAATGCTAAAAATTAATCTCAAATATAATTGCCGAATATTCATTTTATAAGTAGTTATAATGCTCAATTTATTTTAAATATAGTTGAAAAATATTCATTCTACAAGTAGTTATAATTCTGAAATTATTTCATGTATAGTAGAAGAAGTCTTATTTATAAGCGGTTATAATACCCGAAATAAAACTTAAAAGATTTAATCGTTAAAATGCTTAATTAGCCTAGCATAATCAAAGGAAGGTAAAGCTTGCACTTCAAGAGGTCATATGAAGAACGCGAACTAGCATAAACGATCGAAACGATAAAAGACAAGTCTACTTATTTGTTGAAATGCACTCCGTGCAATAACGTGTCTTATTTATGAAGTTTATTGTTATGCAAGTATTGTTTCTTTTGCACCCCGTGCATTAACATGCTTGTTATCTGTTATGCGCAACGTGATAGTGATTGTTGAATTTCAATTAAAAACCATGTTAGTATCTGAGTTTAACAACTCTCTTGTTATGGGCAGGAGTTTAAGATGTGTTAGGAAACTGATCTAACTTAGTGAGGTAAACATTTGTCGCAGTGTAAATGTATCGTAGAAGCGGTATACACTGTAGATTACAATTGTAGCAGCGTTTGATGAGACGGGGAACTAATTCATTAGTTCACGGGTCAGGAACCACTCAGTCTACTATATTGATAATCGTTGAAATTTTGTATCAGTTTATTCTGTATATATATCTTGAAAATGTAGAAGTTATTTTTACTATGTTAGATTAACATTATTGGTAATGTCTAGAAAGTTCTGATGAGGAAAGGAGTTAGGTCATCTAATTGCACGCCGTTTTAATGGAAAACCCCCTCTTTCTTGAGAACTAACTGGTTGCTAATACTGAAGATCTCGGGATAGATAAATGGAGATTTATTTTTTTTGTCTTTTATGACTTATTTGTAATAAGAACAAGTTTATCTGGGAATGTTGTATACAATACAAATGATATTGTAAATATTATCACTTTTCCGCATTATACTTTTGATTATTAGAAGTCAAGATTTTCTATAGTAGTATGTAAAGGTTTGTACAAGTTAGCACGAAGTCTGACCAAGTAAGCCGGTGGATTTCGGGGCGTGACAACTACCACCTTACGCTAAGCGTGCCGTGGAGTCTATCACAGGCAGCAGAGAAACATCAAATCTTCTAGAATAAAAGGATTTGAAGATTCAGGATCTCACTGCACGAGTTGTAGAACTTGATTAGAAGCTAGTTCAGTTAGAATATCAAAGAGCAGAGATAATGGTTGAGAATGAGGACGTGAAGGATAAATTGAGGGAGGTGTCAGCAAAACGGGCAAGAGTTGAGGATGCATGGTTGAAGGCTGCTGATCATGCAGATCGTGTTGAGGACGAGGTTCAGTCAAAGAAGGCCAGAATGGATGAGATGGGCTCTGCGTTCCACACAACGATGGATAGAGCTCAGGATCGAGTTTTCCATTATCCAGTGCAGTTCGAGGAATTTACCATGGTACATGATGGATCGTAGGATGATGATTCGTATCATGGAGCAAGACTCTCTCTCAATATGACTATAGTTTTTCTTCCTGCTTTTGTGAATTGGTGAGGATTGTGAAAAGAAGGCTTGTTATTTATAGGTTTTTCAAGGTTTTGGGTTAGTTTGGTCTTTAAAGCAACTTTGCTAGGGTTTGTAAGTATTACCTTGGCTTTGCTCTTGTGTGGTCTATCCCCTATAACTTCACAATCCTTATAACCATACCCTTGCCTAACTTGACCATGGTTAAGTTAATTCCACCAACCAAGACTTTTTAAGGCTTTTTCATTTAATGTTTACTTAGCTTAGTGGAGAAGCTTTGTCAAGCTTTTCCAAGAAGCTATCCCACCCCACATGGCTGGCCACCACCCCCCTTGGGGGGCCTTACACGGGTTGCTCTATTTTCTCTTTTACCCACCCATCGATTTGAGGTTGACCCGCTTTGATCCAACTAGGTTTTGGGCTTGGTTAATTAATTATTTGGGCCAAACTTTGGGCTTCCTAACCATCTAACTTGGGCTTCAATTTAATTATCACGGGCCTCCTACATTACTTCCATTAGGCTTCCGAAAATAAAGCCCGAAGGATTAAAGATTAAAACTTGACTTTCGTTGACTTTTCGTAATCCGATCCACAGTCGAAAAATCGCGTTTTTCGTTTTTGAATTGTATTAGATATTACGCTTCGTGACATCATATAAACGCTATGGCGTCTTTCAAAATTTTGAAAAACATGAAAGGCATTTTTAGCATGAATAATGCTATTTCGTCTTTTTCTCGAAATTTTTTTTATTTCTTTGCATGAAACCCTAGTTCGTCAATTCTAACATATAAGCACTATTTAGGTCATAATACGACCTTTAAACATATAACACAGAGTAATATTCATAAAAAAATTATTTTATTCAATAAAACCGTAATTACAACCTAAGTACGATTCTTGGTCATTACATTCTCCCCCCATAAGGATTCTATCCCCAGAATCAAAATACAGGGTTACACAAAAAGATGGAGATAATTTTTCTTCATCTTTTCTTCGAGTTTCCACATTGCTTCTTCGGCATTGTGATTGCTCCATACTACTTTTACAGAAGGTATAACCTTATTCTTTAAGACTTGCTCTTTCCTATCAATTATTTGAATCAGAGTTTCTTCATATGTTAAGTCTTTTTCTCCTTGGATTGTTTCATATTCAATTACGTGTTTGTAGTCTTGCTTATAAGGTTGCAAAACTGATACATGAAACACATTATGTATGTGCTCTAACTTAAGAGGTGGGGCTACCTCGTAAGCCACATCTCCTACCCTTCGTAATACTTCGAACGGTCCTATAAATCTTGGACTTAGCTTCCCTTTCTTCCCAAATTTTATCTTCCCTTTCCAGGGAGACACCTTCAAAAACACGTACGATCCGACTTCAAAATCTCTTTTCTGGCGATGCTGATCCGTATACTTCTTCTGTCAATCTTGAGCCGTTACCAGCCGTGCGCGTATTAACTTAACAATGTCCGCAGTCTGCTGTACCAATTCTGGTCCCAATAATCGACGTTCCCCTTCCTCATCCCAGCATAGTGTTATTCTGCACTGTCTCCCGTATAATGCTTCGTAAGGCGGCATGCCAATACTTGCATGATAGCTATTATTGTAAGCAAATTCTACTAAAGGTAGGTGATCGTCCCAACTTCCCTTAAAATCCATCACACAGGCCCGTAGCATATCTTCTAGGGTCTGAATTGTCCGTTCACTCTGCCCATCTATTTGAGGGTGATACGTCGTGCTCAACCTCAACTGCATCCCCATTTGCTCTTGCAAACTCTTCTAGAAATTCAACGTGAACCGCAGATCTCGATCCGACATAATCGAAAACCGGTACCCTATGTCTTGAAACTATTTCCTTAACATAGAGTTTAGCTAATTGATCTAGATTGAATCTAATCTTAATTGGCAGAAAATGTGTCGACTTCATTAAACGGTCCTTTTATAACCCATATAGTGTCGTATCCCTTCTCTGTTGTTGGAAGTCCTACTACAAAATCCATCGTGATAGGCTCCCATTTCCATTCCGGAATTTCTAATTATTGTAATAACCCACTTGGTCTTTGATATTCGGCCTTGACTTTTTGACAAGTCAGGCACCTGCTGACGCACTCCACAACTTCCCTCTTCATGTTTGGTTACTAAAAATGTTGTCGGAGGTTTTGATACATCTTGGTGCTACCGGGATGTATCGAGTACCTCGAACAATGAGCCTCTTATAAAATTTCTTCTTTTAGCTCCGGTACTGGCGGAATCCAAATTCTCCCTTCAAACCTTATTACTCCATCGTTGTCGGGTTTATACTTACCCTCTTCCCCATTTGAAATTCTCATCCTTATCCTTTCGTACTCCTCATCCTTGAGTTGTGCTTCCTTTACCCTGTCCAATAAGGTTAGACGAGTCTCCATTGAAAATAACTTTTCCCCTGTTTCCTTCGGAAATCTAACTTCTATCTCCATCTTAGCCATCTCCGTTATTAGCTCATCTTGAGCCGTTAACATCGACAACTTTTTCTGACCCTTCCTATTTATTGCGTTAGCCACTACATTTGCCTTCCCCGGGTGATATAGAATCTCACAATCATAGTCTTTGATCAATTCTAACCACCTCCTCTTCCTCATGTTCAACTCCTTCTGTGTGAAGATATACATCAGACTTTTGTGGTCTGTGTATATCTCACATTTTTCTCCGTAGAGATAATGTCTCCATATCTTCGAAGCAAACACCACCGCTGCCAATTCCAAATCATGAGTAGGGTAACCCCTCTCATACTGAAAGTAGTATGCACACAAGCCAATCATATTTGATATGATGTAGCATATACTTTGTAATCTTATTCGTTTGTTAAAGGCATTTTACTTTATCTACATGGTGCTGTTATATTAAATGTGATAAACCCATAGTTTTGAGCAATGCTTTTAGAATTATGATGGTGATCATGCTAATGAGATCTAAATTCTATATAGCTCACAAACTAAAATCGTTCCTAATCGATGGATTACTAAAAAGTGGATTAGTGAATCCGGATAGATTAGTACACCCGTTGCTTGCTCTTATGAAGAGGATGATTGATCTCATAATCATTTGTGTGGAGATGATGAGTGTGTTTTATATGCACAAATTAGGCACTTTTGAGCTTGATAATTTGTAAATCCTAAGTCATTTCATTTGGTTTTTATGTATTTTTATCATGTTTGTGTAAAATGTTGTTTTGCATTGTTTTTATGTGTTTTATATTGTTTTTATGTGTTTTTGCTTAGTTTTGTAGGAAATGGAGCAAAAGCTACTTGAACGTCAACGCTTGGGTGCCTTGTTTGCCATTTTTGAGCGTCCGATTGATATAGCAGCTGCTTGCGACCCAATTTCAACCATGATCCAATCCGAATCTCTCAAAACGCAAAGAACGAAAGTTGTAGATATTAATCTCAGCTTTCGGGAACATCCGGAATCATCCAATTTGAAGTTCGTATGAGAGAGTTATGGCCATTTTACCATCGGATTTGGCATGAATTTTACACAGCAGTTGCTTCGGGCTCAATTTGAGATTTTCTCTGGACATTTTCTCGTCAAGCTCCAGTTATGAAAGTTGTAGAGCTCTTTCTCAGCTTTCCGTAGCCTATTTACATGCCTTAATCCGAGTTCGGACGGAGAAGTTATGGCCATTTTACTAACAGAGGTCAAAGCTGAGTCGGGGTACAGGCCACTGGCGCGGGCGCGCGAAATTGGGTGCGGGCGCGCGGCGCCTGGCACCAGGCAGCCAGCGCGCGCGCGCGCGCGGCTGCGGTGGGCGTGCTGTGGCGTGGGGCGTGCGGTAAGGCCAGGGGCAGCGCGCTATGGGCGCGGGCGGGGGTGGTGCGTGGCGGGCGCGCCTGGGTGTGCCGAGTGCGATTCCAGCTGGACTTTTTGTGCGATCTGAGCTAATTTTTGACCAAATAATCTGATTTTAGCTAGGGTTTTGCATAAGGCACTATAAATACAACATGTAGCCTCCATTTTAAGCATCCAAAACTTCAAAAATCAGATTTTGAGGGAGGAAGAGAGAGGAGGCAGCTGGGCTAACCAAAGGGGAGGCCATGGCCAATGGCCATGGCTCTTCAAGGTGCTTGAAAGAGAAGCTTCAATGGAGGTGCTTCAATGGAGTTTCATCCAACAAATATTGGGGAAGCCATCCTTTATCTTTCTTTTTCCTCTATGTAATTAGTTTTTAATCTAAGATTGTAATTGAAACCCATTGCTTTATTGAATTGATTTTTCTCTTCCAAAGATTATTGTTGCTCATATGAATTGGTTATCATAACCTATGCTTATGGATTAATTGCTTGGCCCGTAATTACCTTGGGAACCTATATGAACTTGACGAACGGATTATAGGTTAAGACCTAGTTATGATAACATGCGAGAGTATAGATTGTTGTGGGTTATTAATCGGATTAAGTGACGTGTGTCTTATTAATTATCTGCAATAATAGGTATCTTGATAGTAGTTGGGATAGAAATATACCTAATTACCGCATGCAACCAATTGAGAATCTAGTCCTTAATGACTTCCGATGTGAAAGTTGGTAATTGAAGGGAGGATTAATTAGATTTGGTGACACGTGTCTATTAATCATTCCTGAAATTAGTCTCTTGATAGTGCATAGGATAGACATATACCTATGCACCGCTTAGGAAGATTCGTAATTGACCATCGACAGAGGCTCTTACGTAATTGTGATTTCTCGGATGTCAATTCTATGTGGTTAATTGATCTTAAAGGAGAGTTAAGAAATTTGAACAAAGCATTGCACGCCAAGTGTTTGACAAAATGCTTGAATGGGGAAAATTGTAATCTTAGACATTTATCTATCTATTCTTGTTATTTATATGACATGTTATTTAGATGTAACCTTTATCTATCACTTGAATCAAAGAGTTTGATTTAGATTGAGTCGATATTGAATTAGTCATTGGGCATACATTAGAGTTAATTCCCTGTGGGTTCGACAACTCTCTCTTATCATTATATTACTTGTTGACCGCGTATACTTGCGCGTATTTATCGGTTGCGAAATCGACCAACAAGTTTTTGGCGCCGTTGCCGGGGAATTATTCTTCTAATGTTTTTCCAATATTAATTTCAATTGATTTTATCTTAATTTGAACTTGAATTTATGTTTTAAATAAAGTCGGGTCGAGGACTATAAACCAAACGCTTCTTGGGAGGCAACCCAAGTCTATTGCTTTGCCTTTGCTTGATTGCATTTTAATTTCTTTAGTCAATTGTTTTTAGGTGCCAATTATCGTGCAAAATAAAATACGCTCCCAACTTTGAGGACTTGAAAGATGATATCAACGACGCTTGACACGTTCTCAGGGAAGTTCTTTGTCTTACTTTTTCCTATCTTAGACATTGAGGACAATGTCAAGTTTAAGTTTGGGGGTAGTACTTAGTATTTGCGCATTTGTGTGCTTTTAATTTAGTTCTTGTGTGTTTTTAATATGTTTTTTTTTATTCAAAAAAAAAAAAAATTTATTTTTATTTAGGTTGTATCCCTTGAGCATTGTTTTAAATTGAGTTTCCATGGTCAATGATAATATCTTGTTTGAAGAGAATATAACTCATGAGACGTTGGCAATTGTTGCTTAGTCTTTGTGCTTAATCGTTATTGTTGGTTATTATTTTGCTTATGCGTCCTTTCAATCTTTTGCACCTACCCATGAGTATTGAGCTAGTTGTATGCTTAGAGAGGGATTTTATAACCGAATGCTTGTGGAAAATATCTATAAACTCTAGAACTCGTTTAAACATCACTCGAACCAAGGTGTCCAAATTTGTTATGTTTGAATTGATGGTCATGTGGTGAGTTGAGATGGAGCGTAAAACGCACTCACTCATGGACACATGCGTAGGAGAGATAGAGCGTAAAACGCACTCTCTTATAATTGTGATTAAAAAAAAAAAAAAATTGTTTATTGCAAATCTTGCAAGGGGTTGAGGTTGAGCGTAAAACGCACTCGCCCATATGAGCATGCTTAAGGTTGAGATGGAGCATAAAATGCACTCACCTCGAGCCCTTGGCTCTCAAAATTTTTGGAATTGTGATTTGTATACCGTTGTATTGAGTGATGTGTTAAGCATGTTGTTTTGGGGTTTATTTTGATTATTTCATAAGGTAATATGGTTGCATAAGTTCATCCGAGCTTGGTTGGTTTAGTGCTATTGGGTATTCACACACACACACGGAAGGGACCTGAGGCAAGTTATGACTAGCTAAGTGAAATTTTAGACTTGCAAAGTTTTGTTTGTTTTCTTGAGTTCCATGTGTTGATGCCTTTGAGACCATTGTCGGCTTATTAATTCATTGCTCAAGTTAGGTTGTATTAGAAGTGTTTGAATTGTGTAGTTTTGTTTTGCTTGAGGACAAGCAAAGATTTAAGTTTGGGGGTATTTGATGAGTGTGTTTTATATGCACAAATTAGGCACTTTTGAGCTTGATAATTTGTAAATCCTAAGTCATTTCATTTGGTTTTTATGTATTTTTATCATGTTTGTGTAAAATGTTGTTTTGCATTGTTTTTATGTGTTTTATATTGTTTTTATGTGTTTTTGCTTAGTTTTGTAGGAAATGGAGCAAAAGCTACTTGAACGTCAACGCTTGGGTGCCTTGTTTGCCATTTTTGAGCGTCCGATTGATATAGCAGCTGCTTGCGACCCAATTTCAACCATGATCCAATCCGAATCTCTCAAAACGCAAAGAACGAAAGTTGTAGATATTAATCTCAGCTTTCGGGAACATCCGGAATCATCCAATTTGAAGTTCGTATGAGAGAGTTATGGCCATTTTACCATCGGATTTGGCATGAATTTTACACAGCAGTTGCTTCGGGCTCAATTTGAGATTTTCTCTGGACATTTTCTCGTCAAGCTCCAGTTATGAAAGTTGTAGAGCTCTTTCTCAGCTTTCCGTAGCCTATTTACATGCCTTAATCCGAGTTCGGACGGAGAAGTTATGGCCATTTTACTAACAGAGGTCAAAGCTGAGTCGGGGTACAGGCCACTGGCGCGGGCGCGCGGAATTGGGTGCGGGCGCGCGGCGCCTGGCACCAGGCAGCCAGCGCGCGCGCGCGCGCGGCGTGGGCGTGCTGTGGGCGTGCGGTAAGGCCAGGGGCAGCGCGCGGGCGCGGCGGGCGGCGTGCGGGCGCGCCTGGGCGTGCCGAGTGCGATTCCAGCTGGACTTTTTGTGCGATCTGAGCTAATTTTTGACCAAATAATCTGATTTTAGCTAGGGTTTTGCATAAGGCACTATAAATACAACATGTAGCCTCCATTTTAAGCATCCAAAACTTCAAAAATCAGATTTTGAGGGAGGAAGAGAGAGGAGGCAGCTGGGCTAACAAAGGGAGGCCATGGCCAATGGCCATGGCTCTTCAAGGTGCTTGAAGAGAAGCTTCAATGGAGGTGCTTCAATGGAGTTTCATCCAACAAATATTGGGGAAGCCATCCTTTATCTTTCTTTTTCCTCTACGTAATTAGTTTTTAATCTAAGATTGTAATTGAACCCATTGCTTTATTGAGTTGATTTTCTCTTCCAAAGATTATTGTTGCTCATATGAATTGGTTATCATAACCTATGCTTATGGATTAATTGCTTGGCCCGTAATTACCTTGGGAACCTATATGAACTTGACGAACGGATTATAGGTTAAGACCTAGTTATGATAACATGCGAGAGTATAGATTGTTGTGGGTTATTAATCGGATTAAGTGACGTGTGTCTTATTAATTATCTGCAATAATAGGTATCTTGATAGTAGTTGGGATAGAAATATACCTAATTACCGCATGCAACCAATTGAGAATCTAGTCTTAATGACTTCCGATGTGAAAGTTGGTAATTGAAGGGAGGATTAATTAGATTTGGTGACACGTGTCTATTAATCATTCCTGAAATTAGTCTCTTGATAGTGCATAGGATAGACATATACCTATGCACCGCTTAGGAAGATTCGTAATTGACCATCGACAGAGGCTCTTACGTAATTGTGATTTCTCGGATGTCAATTCTATGTGGTTAATTGATCTTAAAGGAGAGTTAAGAAATTTGAACAAAGCATTGCACGCCAAGTGTTTGACAAAATGCTTGAATGGGGAAAATTGTAATCTTAGACATTTATCTATCTATTCTTGTTATTTATATGACATGTTATTTAGATGTAACCTTTATCTATCACTTGAATCAAAGAGTTTGATTTAGATTGAGTCGATATTGAATTAGTCATTGGGCATACATTAGAGTTAATTCCCTGTGGGTTCGACAACTCTCTCTTATCATTATATTACTTGTTGACCGCGTATACTTGCGCGTATTTATCGGTTGCGAAATCGACCAACAGGAGACACTAAAGCAAGTATGTAGGTGTTTATTAGAGAATAAGTTCACTGAACGTGGCTCGCTAAGGAATACCTAATGGAGTTTTACTCGCCTGTCAATAGAAATTCCTCTAGTGATAGTAGTACAAGTGATCCTTGGACTTGAGATCATCATAGTATCTTGTGTATGATGAGTTATACTTTCACACGTCCCTTAAGAACTTTAGGGTATATCAAAGGGTATGATTGGGTATAATAAGTTATACATGGAGATAGGTGAATGATCAACAAAGAATCTATCACTTCTAGTAAAAGGAGAGAATGTCCTATGTGATTCGATATAAATGGCAACTCAGAAGTCTTTGGCCAAAGCAGAATGAAATTAGAAAGGAGTTTCAAATTTACATTAACAGAGTTGTTCATTGGAGAATCGAAATGCATATAATTAAATAAAATTAGACTTGACAGTAATTCCATGTCTTTTAGTTAATTGGGATATTGTATGATAGAAGGATTGAATTATACGGTAACTATGCACTGAAAGGTTTTTTTGTGATTAATGTTGAAATCTATATTATCTGGAAAGTCGTTGATCGCTAAGGGGGCTTACCCTTATTGTAGAATAAATATTATTTATTTAAATAAATTAAATAGTTTAATTTATTTATTTAAATAAGATTAGAATTGTTCTAGTAGATTTATTCACAACCGGTTTAATATGGAGAACCTAAAGGGTCACACCGCAAAAGAAAAATATTTGTTTAAGAAGTAAATGGCATAATTGTAATAATAAGTTAAGTGTATTTAATTTAATCTATGGAGATAGAATAAATTAAATAGCTTAATATTTATTATTTAATATTTCAGAAATATTAAATATAAATTAATAAGAGGAGTCTTATTATTATTATTACTATTATTATTATTTAGTTCCTAAAAGGGTTTGAGAATTAATTAATAAAAGTACTCTCATAAATTTCTAATTGGATTAGGAGTTTAATTAATTAAAGGAGTTTAATTAAAATAAAAAAACCCTAATCCTAAATAGTTTAGGAGGGTTCCCTATATCTATAAATAAGAGGAGTCTTATTATGATTTAGGGTTAGACAGTTACACACTCTTGCATGAGAATTGTGGAGAATACTTACAATTTCTATAGAGATAGAAACTAGGGTTTTGCCAACACCCAACTTCTTAAATACCTATTCTTCCTTGGTGGATCACCTCTAGAGGCCAAACACTTGGGTGGCTAACGTTGATCAAAGGAAGGAATCTCATCGGTGGAATTCGAGAAGAACGCGAAGGATTTGGAGGTGAACTCGTACCTGTGGAAGCATGGTTCTACAAGGGTATGATTCTCATACTTTATCTCTTTCATTTAATTGATAATTGAGCATATGGATGATCATGGTGATGGTTTGTAAGAAATTTAAAATCCGTTTTTATCGCGCTTCCCCACTATTTATGTAATTTGATTGCATGTTCGCGCTATATACAAACCTAACACATACTCCTTCAGTTATCGTAACGCGTATGCAAGGACTTTACCGTGCTGCATGAGCACGTATCCAAGTCCCCTATGTGACACATCACAATAAATTACAAAATTATATGTGTCATCCAGTAAAAATAACACTGGCGCTTCACTTAATCTCTTCTTGAGTTGTTGAAAACTCTCCTCGCATTTCTCCGCCCATACATATTTTACTGTCTTCCTCATCAAATTTGTCAATGGGGTAGCTATCTTCGAAAAATCCTGAATGAATCTCCGATAGTAGCCCGCTAACCCTAAGAAACTACGCACTTCCGTTGGCATCTTTGGTTATTCCCAATTAATTATTGCTTCCACCTTCGATGGATCTACGGATATACCGTCTTTGTTGATCACGTGGCCCAAAAATTGAACCCTCTCCAGCCAAAATTCACACTTGCAGAATTTAGCATATAACTTCTCCTTTCTTAGTATTTCCAACACTATTCTTAAATGTTCCGCATGATCCTCATGCGTCTTTGAATAGACCAGGATATCATCTATAAACACTACTTGAACACCCTGTTCATCAGATCCATAAATGCGGCTGGTGCATTCGTCAACCCAAATGACATCACTACAAACTCATAATGGTCGTAACGAGTCCTGAATGCTGTCTTCGGTACGTCCTCTCCTCTAACCTTTAACTGGTGATATCCCGTTCTTAAATCTATCTTAGAAAAGTATTTTGCCCCTTTCAACTGATCAAATAGATTGTCGATCCTGGGTAACGGATACTTATTCTTGATCGTTACCTTGTTCAACTCCCTATAGTCGATACAAAGCCTTAACGTTTCGTCTTTCTTTTTAACGAACAACACTGGTGCTCCCTATGGAGACACACTTGGTTGGATATATTTCTTATCTAAAAGTTCTTGTAATTGTATCATCAATTCCTTCATTTCTACTGGTGTCATCCTATATGGAGCCCTCAAAATCGGTGTCGTCCTTGGCACGATGTCTATCACGAATTCTATCTCCCTATCGGACGGAAGACCCGGTAACTCGTCTGGAAATACGTCTGTAAATTCTTGTACGATCGGTATCTGTCCCATTTATGCTCCCACTTGCCGGGTATCAACAACATGACATAAATAACTTTTGCACCCTTTTTTTAATAGCTTTTGCGCTTGTATCATCGCCAGGCAACGAGAACGTCTCAGCGATTTACTACCACAGAATACTACCTTAGACTGCTTCGAAGCCTTAAGGTTTACACTCTTTTTTTGATAGCCTATTACCGCCCCATGTTTAAACAACCAATCCATCCCCAGTATTACGTCAAATTCTCCCAGTTTGATCGGAATTAAATCTACCGATAACTTATGCCCTCTAATTTTGATGCAACAATTCCTATAAATATGTTCAACATGAATCACTTCCTTATTCGCAACTTCTATGTTCAAGGGTGACTCTAGTTTTTCTAGAGGTAAACTTAAACGTCTAGCAAAATCATAGGATATGAAAAAACAGGTCGCACCCGAATCAAACAATACATATGCATTAATATCATTGATTGGGATGATACCTGAAACTAAGTCTCTAGATGCCACGGTATCTTAGACCGTTATATTGAAGGTCCGGGAAGTTGGTCTACTCGGTGGGGCTAGACCAATTATGGTCAGCTTACCATTGTTGTTTCCTTTATTGTCGCTTCCCCCGTCGGCTCCCTTCTTTGGGCAATTTCTTGCCATACGGTCCGTCGCTCCGCAGACGAAACACCTGGTGTTTTTCTTCGAATTGGGGCAGCTTGGAGAGATGTGTCCCTCCTTCCCGCAGTTGTAGCACGCTGACTTCCCCTTCAGGCAGACCCCAAAATAATTCTTCCCGTAGGTCTTGCACGGTTCCCTTCCCTTCTTTGGGTCCCCTTGTTTAGTTCCGATATTCTCGGAGTTGTTTCACTTCCTCTTGTGGCTTCCTCCACTACCACTGGCTCCCTCAGCCTTACTTCCCCTGTCACTCTTATTCTTATTCTTCTTCTCCCTATTATATAAGCTCCGCGCCTTACTTTTGCCTTCGGCTATAATAGCCTTCTCCAAGATTGACCCAAAGATGCCAATCTGCAACACATTAACCTTGTTATAAAGTCAGGGTTTTAGGCCCTACTCGAATCTCTTCATCTTCCTCTCCTCGGTGTCTGCCTAGTGTGGAGCGAACCTAGCCAGTTCATTAAACCTGGTGGCATATTGTGAAACTGATATATCCCCTGCTTTAACTCTAAGAACCGTATTTTCATACGGCTCTGAATGGTCTGTGGGAAATAATTCTTAAGGTAAATCTCCTTAAATCTTTCCCAAGAGATAACCCCCTCTCCGGCCCTATTCTGGTTGGCCTCCCACCATAAATTGGCCTCACCCTTTAGTAGATAGGTAGCAAAAATAGTTTTCTGCTCCACCTTGACTCCGACAATAATGAATGCCTTCTTCATTTCTTTCACCCACGATTGAGCCTCTATCGGCTCGGTGGTTCCCTTAAACTCGGGCGGTCCCACACTCTTAAAGTCCTTAAAGTTGGCTACACGCGCAATCGGAGGAACTACGGGTACTACGGTAGAGGCTCTGTTTAAAGCTCCTACTTTTACATATAAACTGTTGCATCGGGTTCTCCTGACTCCCACCCTCGTTTTCATTATGGGATTCTTCCTCTTGATTTCTTTGTCTTCTTCTTGGCGGCATCTTTCTGTTAAATCATAATAAGATTATGTTATTACTAATCCATTATTCATCTTTTAACGCATTCTTGTTAGTACTAACTCATACACATCATAAAGCATGTTTAATAATTTTCTTATATATATATATACTTCTCAATTCATACAGCTTACTAGATAAAGCTTCAGCTGTTTACATACTATCCCTCTATTACATACAAAAGATGGGATTTACCTAACTACTCCACAACTTAACTACAGTTAGGACTATACGAAAGATATCCCGCTACTAATATCAAAAGTTGGGATTCATGTCATTACACCTATATATACTTATATATCTATACATCATTTAGTTAATAATTAGACCTCGCCTAATGGCGTCGGCGTACTCGTCGTCTGCTATGTCCATAACTAGGCTCTTACTGATGGTATGCATGGTCTGGCCCTCCTCTACAGGGTAGTAGGTCACCCTACCCTAGAATCGCCCATGCGAAGACCTGAATGCGTAATTGGACCTATCGATCCTTATCTTCTTGACCCTCATCTCCTCTTCCAGGTCATGGACCTGATCTTTGGCCAGGATCCTATCATCGATCTCGGCCTCCTAGTAAGACTCTATCTCCTGGAGCTTCTGCACTATTGCCTTTAGGGCTTGCACTCTATCCCTCAACGCAAGATTCCTGTCAAGCACCGCCGTGAACAAATTATGCAAGTCTGTTGGCGCTACTTCCTCCTCCTCTGAAGGTACAGCCTCCGATGATGTATTATCAGCCTCCTCCTTTTCGTGCTCTGATGGATCCTCCTTAGTGGGATCCTCCTCCACCGGTGCAGCTTCCACTGCTGGCGTCCCTAACAAACCAACAGCTGCCCTTCCACCTAACGCCCTAATCACGCTAGCTGGCAGTGTTGAACCCTCCTTGGATTCCTCTGAATGCTCGGATGGATCCTCGTCAGAGTCGAGGTCTATGTCTGGGTCACTATCAGCAATCGTTTCTACCTTGAATGTCGGTTCAGGTATTGGCTCAGGTACTGGAGCAATCAGATCCTCACTCACAACGTGGATATCCCTAAACATGATTTCTTTAAACATCCTACAATCAAAATTTTAATAACTAATTAGCACATAGCAACAAGGTATATTTATTATTATCACATAACAAATATAGTTTATTTTTATTATTATTATTCTTTGATGAATTTCCTTAATTCACCCCTTTAAACTCTATTTGAGTCCATCTTTTGACTAACTTCTCTAATTAACTCTTCTAAGGTCATATTCCTAAAGTATGTCCCCCACCTAAGGTTTATAACCTACAACTCTGATACTAACCTGTAGCACCCCAAAATCTGGGTCTACCTTTAAACCCGAGTCTAGTGCATCACAGTACTACCCATTCATGACAATAATAATGACATAAATATAATTACTATATTATTACAATATGTCTTACTCTATCCTAGGTTCTATAACCATTACATCATTCATTGTCATAATATTAATAATTATTACATCATTCATAATAATATTAAGTCTATCATAGTTTAAACTATTACATATATGGATATTAAAATCTTATGTGTTAACTTTTCCTTTGCCCTTGTCCCGTCGGGAACCTTTGGCAATCTCTGGCTTAACTGGAAACATTTATTTAAAAGAAAGGATGAGCATTTAATTGCTCAGCAAGTATAACAGTTGAATAACAACAAAAATCAGGAATCATATCATAATAATTTAACAACTGAATAATAGTTGTGAAACATGTTGAATATGTAAGAATAATACTTTGCTTTTGTTTGAAGAAAATTTTGAAACAACATACTGGACGGTCATAAGACCTTGAACATTCTTTTTCATTCATAAAAGGTTTCACCGTATTTCTACCATAAACCGATGTACTTACGAGCACTTCTAGGTGATCAGCCTATAGTACTCTATGTTGATCAACACACTACTTTCAAACGACTATATGTGTTTGGTTTAGGCACTTGCAGCGTTGCCGGAATACCCGACTAAAATTTTCCCTATTATTAGGGTTTTCATTTCATACATGCAATGGAATCCTAACCGAAACAATTCAGTTGGATAACTCTACTTAACATCAATAATATCTCAAAGATTTATAATGTAATCGATAAAATATTTTAAATCATTTGTCTAGCCGAATCAAATGGCATTGACAGTCCTCATAAGAAGTTCATGAATAATAGAACTTAAAAGTTTTAACAGATTATGCTTAACATATCTTGAATACTTGGAAAAAGTTTAAGAAACTTGCATTTAAGAAGAGCCATGATGGTCATAAGGAAGGTAGCAGTGGCAGAAGTAACCCAACCAAGAGAAAATAGAACGACAGTCAAATGTCAGGCGGCAAATGTGGAGGGGGAGCGAATAAAGGAAATAAATACGAGAGGTGTGGAAAGAATCACTTTAGAGAATGCATGAAAGGAAAAGGAGTTTGTTTCAACTGTGGTCAACCGGGGCACTTTGCCCCACAATGCCCAAAGGCGAAGGCAGGAAGGAAGTTGTTTTTCTTGTGGCGCCTCAGATCATCAGAAGAAGGATTTCCCAAAGAGGAAGAGCGATGCAGGTAGTGCTAACCAAGGGAACAATAGTAAGCTGACTATCGAAGGACCAGCATATCAGAATAGATCAGTGGCACGCACCTTCAACCTGACAGTGCAGGATGCGATGGAATCAAAGGACGTGGTGTCAGGTATTATTCCGATCAATAATATTAATACATACGTATTATTTGATTCGAGTGCTACCTGTTCATTTGTGTCGGATGAATTTGCTAAACGGTTAAACTTACCTTGTGAGAAATTAGAGAATTCAATGAATGTGGAAGTAGCTAATAAGGAAGTCATTCCTGTAGAACATATTCATAGAGATTGCTATGCTGAAATAAGAGGATATAATTTGGGCATAAATTTGATTCCGATACGACTAGGAGAATTTGACGTAATCCTTGGAATGGATTAGTTGTCTAGTCACGGGGCTGTGATTGACTGCCAGAAGAAGTGTATATATAATACCCTGAATATTTATGAGGCTTATAAATATGATCGTATATGGTTAGAGGTTAATTTAGTAACGTAAAACTAGGTATTGAGAAGTTTAAAACCTTAAGCCCTAATGAAATTCGAATTTATGTGCTTAATAAAGATCCAAATGATATTTTGAACCAGGTGTTTTGTGATTTTATAGTGTAAACAATGAATTTAGTCAAATAAAAATTTTTGGTCAAGCTGCTTAGTCGTGCTTACATTGACAAAATGATTTGTCGTGCTTTCCACGATTTCACCAAAAAGCATCATGATAAATTATTTTTAGTAAGCTGTTGTGTCGTGCTTAAACTGATATAGTGCTTTGTCGTGCTTACGCTGACAAGCTGCTTTGTCGTGCTTATGCTTTGTCGTGCTTACGCCTGGCACACGCCAGCTTATGCCTAGCACACGCCAGCTTACGCCTGGCACACGCTAGGTACTAAAGTGTAATTAACCTAGGTACCAAAGTGTAATAAGCCGAGCCCCTAACGTGCAATTAGTGAAACTTGGGTTTTCTATAAATAGCAAGCTCAGTTCATTCATTCCTTACTATTTTTCAAGAGCAATTCAAGAGCAAAAACACTCTATATTTATATTCTGAGAGATATTGTGAGATAAAACTTACTTTAGAAGTATCGAAGCACTATGCGATTGGAAGTAAAGCTAGCAACTACAAGAGGTATTACTCTAGTGGTTATTATATTTAGTAAAAATATACTTTTATAGCAGTTATAATGCCCAAATTGTTTAAGTATATAGTACAAAAGTCCTATTTACAAGCAGTTATAATGTCCGATTTATTTCTCTTATATATTAGAAAATATATTTTTATAAGCAGTTACTATGTCCAATTTTCTTCAAGTATTTAGTAAGAATATTCATTTTATAAGCAGTTATAATGCTGAAATTATCTCAAATATAATAGTCGAATATTCATTTTATAAGCAGTTATAATGTCAAATTTATTTCAAATATAGTAAACGAATATTCATTTTGCAAGCAGTTATAATGCTCAATTTATTTTAAATATAGTTGAAAAATATTCATTCTATAAGCAGTTATAATGCTAAAATTATTTCATGTATATTAGAAGGAGTCTTATTTATAGCGGTTATGATACCCGAAATAAAACTTAAAAGATTTAATCGTTAAAATGCTTAATTAGCCTAGCATAATCCAAGGAAAGGAAAAGCTTGGAGGATAAAAGTTCTAGAGCTTACACTTCAGGAGATTGAGCGAGGAATGAAAAATTAGCGTTAACATATTATCCATATTCAGGCAAGTCTACTTATTTATTGAAATGCACTCCGTGCAATAACGTGTCTTATTTATGAAGTTTATTGTTATGCAAGTATTGTTTCTTTTGCACCCCGTACATTAACATGCTTGTTATGTGTTATGCGCAACGTGATAGTGATTGTTGAATTTCAATTGAAAACCATGTTAGTATCTGAGTTGAACAACTCTCTTGTATGGGCAGGAGTTTAAGATGTGTTAGGAAACCGATCTAACTCACTGAGGTAACATTTATCGCAGTGTAGAGGTATCGTAGAAGCGATATACACTGTTGATACAATTGTAGCAGTGTTGATGAGACGGGGAACTAATTCATTAGTTCGTGGGTGGGGAACCACTCAGTTCACTATATTGATTGTCGACGCCGGTTTTCGCTGACAGGCTCGTATTCTGCAATTCGGGAATTTCCAGGATACGTGCCATCTCATTCGGAAGTGCCTGCTTCGGACGGCTCTATTGTCACGTAAACTTGGGTTGCCCAAAACATTGCGGCGGTGCCGGGCGCTTGCCCTTGTGCCCGCCCCTTTGCTCCCGCAAGCCGGTTCAATTGACGATTTCGCCCTCCTGTCAAGGTTAGTAGAAGGAAACGCAAAATTTGGGTGTCTACAGCTGCCCCTCTTTATCATGTTTATGAAATGATAAATGAAATGAACAGGATAAAGAATAGACACTCGATGCATGAATGACAGTGTGTAAGAATGACAGTGCATACATGATGCCTCACACATATAGCTTATGATGCAACATAAGATGTAATGCATGCAAGACATTCGTAAGAGTGTCAATGTATCAACCCCTTGACCGTGTTTGTTAGTCTTTGGGTTCACTCTTTCAATCTATCGTCTCGTTCGGGGCCGGGTATCGTCGCCGGTCACCCATCGCGTAACCCTCGGTTATCGTCGCCGGTTGGTTATCTTGTCGGAGCCGGTTTTTCGTCGCCGGACATCCATCTCGTGATCGTCGGATATCGTCGCCGGTCGATCGTCATGTCGGGGCCGGGTATCGTCGCCGGTCACCCATCTCGTAACCCCCGGTTATCGTCGCCGGTTGGTTATCTTGCCGGAGCCGGTTATCGTCGCCGGACATCCATCTCGTGATCGCCGGTTATCGTCGCCGGTCGATCGTCTCGTCGGGGTCGGGTATCGTCGCCGGTTGCTCGTCTCGCGATCACCTTATCCCATCGCATTGTCATCAAAGGACGTTATTCTCCTGACTAGTTTGAGAGGCATCCTTGGAGTTCGTCCTTGTACATCGTTCTTGGCCGCCATCGCTTTTGACTCTGATAGGCTAGGACCTTGACACCTAACCTGCTCGATTCATTTCATGGATCACATACAGAATTATCATCTATTCATGCATGTGACACAACATGTAAATTGAGAAAAAATGACCCCTGTACAGTCTTTTGATACTGTTCTACAGATGTCATCACTTGTAGTGGTTCGCTTGGATGCCTTCCCAGGTTGCTCACCACCTTGTGGTGGTTTGTTTGGATCTCAGCCATTCCAAGGGTGCTCACCATCTTGTCGTGGTTTGCTTGGATGCCTTCTCAGGTTGCTCACCACTCTGTCGTGGTTTGCTTGGATCTCAGCCCTTCCCAGGGTGCTCACCATCTTGTCGTGGTTTGCTTAGATATCAGCCCTTCCCAGGGTGCTCACCATCTTGTCGTGGTTTGCTTGGATGCCTTCCCAGGTTGCTCACCATCTTGTCGTGGTTTGCTTGGATATCAGCCCTTCCCAGGGTGCTCACCATCTTGTCGTGGTTTGCTTAGATGCCTTCCCAGGTTGCTCACCAACTTGTCGTGGTTTGCTTGGATATTAGCCCTTCCCAGGGTGCTCACCATCTTGTCGTGGTTTGCTTGGATGCCTTCCCAGGTTGCTCACCAACTTGTCGTGGTTTGCTTGGATATCAGTCCTTCCCAGGGTGCTCACCATCTTGTCGTGGTTTGCTTGGATGCCTTCCCAGGTTGCTCACCATCTTGTCGTGGTTCGCTTGGATATCAGCCCTTCCCAGGGTGCTCACCATCTTGTCGTGGTTTGCTTAGATGCCTTCCCAGGTTGCTTACCAACTTGTCGTGGTTTGTTTGAGTCAGTTTGGAGTATTTGATGGCTCTCGAGTGCTTTTCACAAATGACACCGCCCCAGAGGTATTTATTCCCCCCTGATTCTACTGGGATGACCTCCATCTATGACTCCATCTCAGCTGATTCTGCCCATAGTCGGGTTACTCAGGATAGCCGGATCCGACTGGCCTTGATTACTACCGTTAGCCGAGCCATTTCTTTATTGGATCGTATCGACATGATGGGGCAGTAGATTGCAGGGGACGCCGATGCTTCAGATCTATCCACCCCTTTATCCATCCTGCTTCAGTTAGTTTCAGATCTGTAGATCATTTTATTTCCTGCATAGATTATGTCAGTTTCATCTGTTATCGAAAAAGGAAATCTTGTAACGAAATGACTTATATATATAGACCTGCATTTAAATTCAGTCATTTTCCCCTTTTTCGTATCGTTGCCTTTCATCGGATCCTCATTTTATCCAGTCAACCACGATTTTGATATCTTGCCTTCTTTCTCTTCTCAAGTCTTGATGGAGATTTGACAGATACTACTGCCGCACACCCTGTTGATTTCATCGGACTGAGTCTTAGATTTTTTTGACTAAGTGTTTGGTTGGGTCCGGGTTATGTCACTTGAGATGAAGCTGATCAGGTGGCTGACTTCGGGGAGGTCATGAGGGTATAGGAAGGCTTTTCTGGTTGTTGGGAATTGGTTTTGATAGAAGAAAGTATTATTTTGTAAGGAATGGGACCGTGCCACGATGGCTGCCTACGTCCCCACAAGTCGGGAGATCAGGTCTTACATAGTTCGTTCTTTCAAAGAACAATGAGAAAACGATGATGATGATTGTTGGTTTTTTTTTTTTTTTTTTTTTTTTTTTTTTTTTTTTTTTTTTTTTCATGGAACCGCTTCACCGAGTCGGAATTGAGGGGTTATGGAAACACCTCTCCATCCCTCTTTTGCAATATGAGGGCTCCTCCGGACATCACCTTCTTAATCACGAAAGGCCCCTCTCAGTTCGGGGCAAGCTTTCCTTTGGCTTCGCTTTTTTTTTTTTTATTTTTTTTTATTTTTTTTTATTTTTTTTTATTTTTTTTATTTTTTTTTTTTTTTGAGAAGGCATGCCTTTCTTTAGCACTAGGTCATTTTCTTTGAACTTCTGAGGTCTTATCTTTTGTCGTAAGATCGAGAGATTCTTTGCTGATACAACTGGCCGCGTGGAATAACAGCCACCCCTTTCTCATCAATTAGGGCCAATTGGTCGTATCGACCTTGCATTCAACCCTCCTCGTTTATCTGAGCATCTCAACCTCAAATGGCAGAACTACCTCTATTCCGTATACCAGAGCGTAAGGGGTTGCCCCTGTAGAAATACGCACCGAATTTCGGTACGCCAGCAGGGTGAAAGGTAGCAGATCCGGCCATCCCCGATGTTTAGCAGACATTCTCGCCATGATCTTCTTGATATTCTTATTCGCAGCCTCCACTGCCCCATTCATCTTAGGACGGCAAATGACAGCATTGAGGTGTTTGATCTTGAACTGGTCATATAATTCCTTCATAAGGGTACTGCTCAAATTTTTGGCATTGTCGGAGACTAAGGCCTCAGGTTGCCCATATCGGCAAATGTTATCTCCATACTGGCTTAACAGCTCTGTTTTCTGGCTAGGGGTCAGATCTGTTCCTATTTTGAGCTCTCTGGGTTTGTCAGGGGTTCCAATTTGTATGGTGATGATTTGGTTTGAGTTGGGTTTGGGGTTTTGGTTTGTCTTCGACCCATCCTTTGATCTCGTCAGGCGTGCCGTCATTATCTGTCTCATCCTGCTCAATGCCCATTAAATCGAAATCCAGCCCAATATCAAAATCGTAGTCAACTTTCGAATTTGAAAAATCGTTTGTTAGGCAAGAGACACTCAAATTGGTACACCTGGCATGAAACAAAATATTTGTCATATATATAAGGCATTTTCCTGCAATGATCATCTTTAAGACAACATGACAAAATAAACATAATCATGCAAAATTTTAAAATAAGGGACAACAACTGGCATCTACTCATGGTCCTTCTTCATAACCTCTGGCTGCTCTACCACGATCTTCCCGCTATCAATCATATTCTGAATTTTGTGCTTCAGAGCCCAGCATTCCTGAGTATCATGACCAGGAGAACCCGAATGGTACGCACACTTCTTACTCGGATCAAATTCTCCTCCTTTCGGATCAATTGGGGGTGCCAAATCGCCTATCCTTCTCTGTGCTATCAATACCGCCAAAATCTGTTCAAGAGGCTCCCCAAGCGGGGTGAATACCCGATCTCTTGCTGTCTCAAATCTTCTTCGTTCGCCCGACCTTTGATAATTGAAATTATGTTGTCGGGGTGGCACAATTCTCTGTATTTGCACTGGAGGATTATTCTCTGCCTTTCTAGATGATCTCTGCAGGATGAGGGAAACATCTTCCTCCTTTTTCTGTTGGATCCTACGGGAAGTGCTGCCATAGTTTCCACACTGGATTTGCTCTGCAACCACTTCCAGAGCTGTGAGGTCCCGGATCTTACCAGATTTTAACCCCATGTCCACCATTTCTCCGTGTTTTATCATCTCGGAAAAAGGTCTCCCAATCCCCGATATCACCCGCTCATAATAGGGCGCCTCCTGAATGTCCACAAAGGTCATTACCATTTCCGCCTCGTTCATTGGGGGATTCACCTGTGCAGCCATACCCCTCCATCGTTGTGCATAGTCCCTGAAAGATTCTTTTGGTTGCTTCTTGATTTTTGTCATTTGATATCTATCAGGGGCCATCTGGGCCTGAAAGCTGTATTGGGTTAAGAAGGTATGGGCCAACTCCTCCCAGTTGTGGATTAGGGCATTGTCAAGGCGGGCATACCAGATCCTTGCCTCCCCTGTTAAGCTTTTCTGGAATAGCTGCATCCTCAGCCCCTCGTCCTCGGCATAAGACCCGAGTTCTCCAATGTATATTTTCAAGTGCGTGTAGGGGTCTCCCTTTCCATTGTATTTTTCGAACTCGGGGACCTTGAACTTCTCTGGATATCTGGTTCCGGGAAAGACACACAGATCTGAGTAATTAACCCTACCCAGGGAGCCTATGCCTCTTAGAGATTGGATGGTCTCCTCCATGTGTTTCATTTTTCTCCGGAGGTCATCAGTATCTCCCTCTTCCGGGATAGTAATTACTGTCTTGTTGGGTACGGGAATGGCCTTTGGGACGACTGGCTCGCCTTTGGGTTGGGGTGGATCCTGTCGAGGTGTCAATTGCTCCTTCAGCATTATGGCCATCTCCAACATTTGTTTTTTGAAGTCATCGAATTCCTCCCTAGATATGGATCCAGGATTAGTAGGTGGGAGATCAGCCATTTCAGATGTAGAGTTTTGGGCCCTTTTAGACTGTGAACGGGTTTGAGGAGCAATCCTACAGAGACAATGGTTCGAAGTTTAGTCCCGGGGAAATGAAAAAATGGATGTATGCTAAAGCTGTAATTTTTTGTGTGTTTTTTGGGTTTTTTTAATCTTTCCCTGCAAAAGAGAAAGTTAGTAGTCCTTTAGTGCCATAACCAATGCTAAACATGCTTTATTATGCTCCCCCAACTATTCCCTGCAATTCACAGCGGTTAGTAATCTCTTTCGACACAAAAAAGGGATGTATGAATATTGAATGAAATCATGACATTTAGACATATAAACGTAAAAAGGCATGAAGAGACTTTTCCTGCGTTGGGTTAATCTGAGGCTGACCTACCCTAGGGTTACTCTCGCGGGCTTTTCGGCATGAAGGTTCCCAAATCTTCGCAATCTACTCGTTTGAGCCCTTTCGATTGGAGCGGATTTGAGTGGTGCGTTTCCTGAGCCATCTCCGGGGAGCAGCCCCATCGAGTCCAGTAATAAGCAACCGACGGGTTCGCCTCAGGAGGAGGTACTCTCTCAACATACATTCACATTCATCGTCCTCACCGTATGCAAATGATTACTTTGAAGTAAAGCAAACCCATTCAATCATTCATTCATTGGACAACAACACACATTCACACAACAATAAAAAGAAGTCAAAATGTCGCACGCACATACACATTTATAAATTTTAAAGGATAGGATAGCATTAAGATTTGAACGCGGCTTAAGCCCTCTAATGGTCCCCAGCAGAGTCGCCAGCTGTCGACGCCGGTTTTCGCTGACAGGCTCGTATTCTGCAATTCGGGAATTTCCAGGATACGTGCCATCTCATTCGGAAGTGCCTGCTTCGGACGGCTCTATTGTCACGTAAACTTGGGTTGCCCAAAACATTGCGGCGGTGCCGGGCGCTTGCCCTTGTGCCCGCCCCTTTGCTCCCGCAAGCCGGTTCAATTGACGATTTCGCCCTCCTGTCAAGGTTAGTAGAAGGAAACGCAAAATTTGGGTGTCTACATTGATAATCGTTGAAATCTTGTATCAGTTTATTCTGTATATATATCTTGAAAAGGTGATTCTTTTCTCATATATATATATCTGTTAGACTTGTTGGCCATTCTTATGCTCATTCTTGCAATTATCTTAAAACAAATTACAGCTAAGGAAGAATTACTAGACGATTCTGGCGGTACAAAGAAAGTTGAAGATGTAGAAGTCATTTAAATTATGCTAGATTAACATTATTGGCAATGTTTAGAAAGTTCTGACGAAGAAAGGGGTTAGGTCATCTAATTGCACGCCATTTTAACGGAAAACGGCCTCTTTCTTGGGAACTAACTGGTTGCTAATACTGCATGTCTCAGATAGATAAATGAAGATTTGTTTTTAAGTCTTTTAGGACTTATTTGTAAGAAGAACAAGTTATTTGGGAGTGTTGTAACAATGAACAAATGATATTTTATAATATTATCACTTTTTCGCCTTTTACTCTAATTATTAGAAGTTAAGATTTTTATATACGATTCAAATCCATTATATTGCGAGTTTTTATAGAAACTTATCGTGTACATTACCTTTAAGTTAATGAATGTTTTGAATAAGGTTGCACACGTGAGCACGAAGTCCGACCTGGCTAAAAGAAGCTAGCAGGTGGATTTTCAGGGCTTTATAGTATACACCTGAAGACTCCGAATAAGTTAAAAGTTGTATTCTATGGAAGTAAATCACCTAGACAATCTTGTTGTCTGACGATGATACAAGCAAGGAGATTGCTTAGAAAGGGTTGCATAGGTTATCTGGCTCACGTGGTTGATACTCAAAGAGTAGGGAGTGAAATCGGAAAAATACCTGTAGTAAGGGAATTCCCAGATGTTTTCCCAGATGAATTACCGGGTTTACCACCGGACAGAGAGGTCAAGTTCGTAATCAATTTAGTACTAGGGACAACACCGATATCGAAGGTACCGTACAGGATAGCACCGGTGGAGATGAAAGAATTGATGGTTCAACTACAGGAGTTGCTAGATAAGGGGTATATTCGTTCGAGTGTATCTCCATGGGGAGCACCAGTGTTGTTTGTAAAGAAGAAAGATGGATCGCTAAGGCTTTGTATCGACTATCGAGAGTTGAACAAAGTCACGATTAAGAACAAGTATCCGCTGCCCAGAATTGATGATTTGTTTGACCAATTGAAGGGAGCGAAATACTTTTCGAAGATTGACTTGAGGACGGGGTATCACTAGCTGAAGGTGAGAAAAGAGGACATACTGAAGACAGCATTCAGAACTCGATATGGACACTTTGAGTTTTTGGTAATGTCGTTTGGGCTGACGAACGCACCAGTAGCATTTATGGACATGATGAACCGAGTGTTCAAGCAATACCTGGATAAATTTGTTGTCGTTTTCATAGATGACATCCTAGTCTACTCGAAGAAGGAGGAGGAACACGTCGAGCATTTGAGGATAGCCTTGGAAATGCTGAGAGGGGAGAAGCTATATGCAAAGCTTTATAAGTGTGAATTTTGGCTACAAAGGGTGCAGTTTTTGGGGCACGTAATTGACAAAAATGGTGTATCAGTGGATCCTGCGAAGGTAGAAGCGGTAATAAATTGGGAGCAGCCAAAGACGCCGACAGAAGTCCGAAGTTTCTTGGGATTAGCAGGTTACTATCGGAGGTTTATTCAGAACTTTTCAAAGATTGCGACACCGTTGACAAATTTGACAAGGAAGACTGTGGAGTTTATATGGATGGATAAGTGCGAAGAGAGTTTCTTAGAGTTGAAGAAGAAACTTAGTGAAGCACATGTGTTATCCCTACCAGATAATACATGGGGATTTGTGGTGTACAATGATGCGTCACACAAAGGCCTTGGGTGCGTATTGATGCAGCATGGGAAGATCATTGCGTACGCGTCACGGCAGCTGAAGGACTATGAGAAGGGGTATCCGACTCATGACCTGGAACTAGCGGCAGTGGTGTTTGCTCTGAAGATTTGGAGACACTATCTGTATGGGGAGAAGTGTGAAATATACACAGACCACAAAATTCTGAAGTATATCTTCACTCAAAAGGAACTAAATATGAGGTAGCGGTGATGGTTGGAGTTGATCAAGGATTATGATTGTGAAATTCTGTACCATCCCGATAAGGCCAATGTAGTAGCTGATGCTCTAAGTAGGAAGGGCAGAGATAAGTTGATGATGCTGACAACCCAAGAGGAACTGATAAAAGAAATGGAAAGACTAGAGTTGGAAGTTACGTATTCAAATGATGCAGACGAGAAACTGTTCACAGTAGAGGCGAGTTCGACTTTATTAGACAGGATAAAGGAGGCTCAAGGAAAGGATGACGAATGTGTTGCCATAAGGGAGCAAATCTCGGAAGGAGAGGAATTGAAGTACAAAATTGATAGCACGGGACTGCTAAGGTTGGAAGGAAGGATCTGGATACCAATGGTTCTGAAGTAGAGGAGAAGAGATTCTGCAGGAAGCTCATTCTACAAGATATTCGATACACCCTAGTAGTACCAAGATGTATCAGGACTTGCGCAAACACTTCTGGTGGCCGAACATGAAGAGGGAGGTCACGGAATATGTTGGGCGATGTTTGACATGTCAGAGGGTAAAAGTAGAACATCAAAAACTAGGTAGGCTGCTACAACCGCTGGAGATTCCGGAGTGGAAATGGGAGTATATCACGATGGATTTTGTGATGGGGCTTCCACCAACTCAGAAGGGTTACGAGGTGATTTGGGTGATCGTGGATCGTTTAACTAAATCTGCACATTTTCTACCCATCAAGATAAGGTACAATCTGGAGCAGCTAGCAAAGTTGTATGTGAAAGAGATTGTGTCACGACATGGAGCGCCGTATCTATTGTATCTGATAGGGATCCGCGTTTCACATCGAATTTTTGGAAGAGCTTACAAGAAAGGTTAGGAACTCAGTTAAGGTTGAGTACGGCATATCATCCTCAAACGGATGGGCAAAACGAACAAACGAATTCAGACGCTTGAAGACATACTCAGAGCATGTGTGATGGATTTTAAAGGCAGCTGGGATGACCACCTGCCGTTGGTGGAGTTTGCCTATAATAACAGTTATCATGCAAGTATTGGCATGCCGCCATACGAAGCATTATACGGAAGGAGGTGCTAAACACCTTTGAGTTGGGATGAAGTTGGTGAACGGAGACTATTGGGACCTGAATTGGTACAACAAATTGTGGATGTCGGCAAGGTGATAAGAACTCGATTGGTAGCGGCTTAGGACCGACAGAAGAAATACGCTGATTTACATTGTCAAAAGTGAGACTTTGAAGTTGGCAGTTTTGTATTTTTGAAGGTATCTCCTTGGAAAGGAAAGATCAGATTTGGGAAGACAGGAAAATTGAGTCCCAGGTTCATGGGACCTTTTGAAAAAGAGGGTATGTGAAGTGGTGTACGAGGTATCTCTACCTCCTGAACTTGAGCATATTCACAATGTGTTTCACGTTTCGGTGATGCGACCATATAAACCCGACTACAAGCATGTGATATCCTATGAACCGATTCAAGTTGAGAAGGACTTGTCATATGAAGAGATTCCTATCCAGATATTGGATAGGAAGGAGCACACATTGAGGAATAAGGTCAATCATTCGGTCAAAGTGCTTTGGAGGAACCACGCGGCTGAAGAAACTAAGTGGGAACTGGAAGAAAAGATGAGGCAGAATTATCCGCATCTTTTGGAGTGAACCTCTGTTAAGATTTTCCGCCCCTAGGTTGAAATTCTGGGGACAGAATTCTTATAAGGGGGGGGGGGAGGATGTAACGACCGGGAATTCTGGATTTTGCCTTGTAATTCGAATTTTTGAATATTAATGAATATATTATATTTTATTAATATTATTTTTGTGTTGCGTGTTTAAAGGTTGCGTGATAACCTGGATTAAGTGAATGCATGAAATTTTATGTGTTGTAGCTTCGTATAAGTGAATAAATTGATTTCGCGTAATATTGCTAAATCATTATTAACGGACACGCTTCCCTAGGCACTATTCACGGCAATATTCATGTCAGATATTTTTACGTCTTTTTCGATGTTGAATAATTTAGTTAATGCGTGTATGCGAATGAATAATTTTTTCAAGCGTCGGAAATTTTATTTGAGCTGATACGTGATTTTATCCGTATCCGAAATGTATAATATGGGTGTTCCGAATAAATGGGCAAATCCTCTAATAATTATTTTTACCTATCCCAATAATTTATGGGAGTACCCATTTTAATTATGGGTATAGTTATTGTGCTAATTTGGTACAAAAGTGGGAGTTTTCGGATATAGGAGGGGACTATTCGGGTATTATTTATTTGTGTGTCACCCGAATAGTGTTCATTAATTTGAAAATTAACCAATCAAAGAGGGAGAGAGAGGGAGTATGTTCGGATGGTTGGCCAATCCTCAAACACAAGGCATTGATTTTCTCATTTTGCAAACATCATTCTTAAAACAAGAATCAAGGGGCTCGGGTATTCAACTTCTTCATTTCTCCCGAAGCCCATTCATTCTCCCCATTTCATCTGCTCTTCTCTCCATTCTTCCTCCAAGCTACTGCAGAATATAGAGAGATATAGAGAGAGAGAGGTTAATGTAGAGAGAGAAAGAAGAAGGAATAAGAAGTTCGGGAGGAAGAAAAAGAGCGTATGGGTGTACAAAGAGGAGGAGAAGAAGAGCTTTTAGCAGCTCTAGCAAACCCTAGCAAGCCTCTCTACCCTCAATAATGGATTTGCAGAGGTAATCTTTCATCCAAAACTCATTTCCATGGATTTTGATAAAGATTTTCTAAGTTTTGTATTTTTAGAGCTCTTGAGCTCGTGGATGATTTTTGAACGATTTCTGGTTGTTGTTCTTTGTGGTTGTTTATAAATGTTGTTAAGAGATTATGTAAGCCATTAATAACATCAAAGTGGAACAAAAATGGAATAAATTCGTACCTATGCTTAAGGAGGATGAAAGAACATGAAGAACATAAAGAAACAATGAACTGTTGAACAAGAACATGGACTGTTGGATGGTTTAGAGGACTTTGTAACTATAATTTCATGTGTGTTTAATTTATTTGTTGTTATGGTATTGTAGTTCCATGGGTTACAAAGTTAACCCAACTGGAATCGAGTAAAAAGGTGTAAAAATGAAGATTGAGTGATGATTTTAGTGAAGAACACTTAGAACATTCAAAACAGAGCATGAGTTGATACTTTGGACTAAGATTTGGCCATATTAATATTAATAGATAGCTCTGAATTTTTGATATGTTATAGCTCTATGTCTTAGGAGTCCATAGAGTCCGGAACGGACCAATTTGAACGTCTAGAGAAGAAGTTATGAGGATTGGAGTGAAGGAGGATTAAAATCGCGATGTCTGGCAAGGGCCAGCAGGCCACCCGCACCCATTTTCCGCATGCCCGTGCGCGCAAGCTGCCACTCGCCGTGCTCCTGGTGCCGCCCGCCCGCGTATGCGCTGCCCGACTCAGCTTCGACGTCCGTTGGGAAAATGGCCATAACTTTCTCATACGGACTCGGATTTGGGCGATTCAAGATGATCCGGAAAGCTTAGAGATATACCTACAACTTCCATTAAATAGAATTGAAATTTACTACCTAGAGACATTTTGAAATTGATCATTTTTAGGACTGTTGTGCAAATGGAAGGCGTCGGTCATGCGCGTGTGCAACGTGTAATGCTTCCGACAATAAAAGACATTATTTTAAGTCCTAAAACATGAATGTTATGAATTATAATGATACTTAGGATTAGCCAATAAGTATTAGATATATCAAATGGGCGTGCTAGGCGTACGCAATTGCGTGTCGCTTGGGCGTTCGAATAGGCAAGTTTGGCGTACAGACGTACAAGTGTCGTAACGCTGTAACTAGTGAGCATAACCTTGTTTAATATTTTGTTTATAATATGAATGGGACATTATAGAGTAGTATAAATTAATATTTGGTATCCGTTATGTCACTAATTGTTATGTGAATATGTATTTACATGTGTAGGATATTAAGGAGTGTGTGTGTTGTAATATTGTAGTAGACGCACCAAGCAAGTTTCCTAACGCTTGTCTAACCCTTGTGTTGGGCAAGTTTCTTAGTTCCATTCATCTTATATGTTGAATGCAAGTTTTCTTACCTTAACTCAATTTAATATTGGGCAAGTTTCCTAACCCGTACAACTTTTACTATTGTGCGAGTTTATTCTTATGAATTGCAAGTTTCTTAAACTTACTCAACCTTTATAATTGGGCAAGTTTCATTATTGAGCAGGTTCTATCTTACTCGATTTATTTATTGAGCAAGCATTCTATATTATTACAAGTTTCCTAACTCATACACGAGTTATTACTTTTAAATGATATTAGTGGATTAATTATTGTCAATTATACCACATCAGAAATAATTATTGATATTCGCACCTTGTGCATTTGAATTCATGATCTGTTGTTGGACTGTGAAACGTTTAAGTTCTTCATTTATGAACTGTTTAAGAAAATAGTCTATGCCATTTGTTTCTGCTAGACATGTACAAGTTATTATTTTAAAAGCTATCCAAACCAGTAGTTGGTACGGATTCCTGGATTGAGAGAGCAACCCTTATTAGGGGATTATAATGTGTCGGTTATTCGATGCAGTCAAAGTTAAATGTTATGCATATACATGGTGTACGAGAGGCTGATCCCCTCGAGTACAACTGACAGGGCCAGGTTTTTAAAAGGGTCAATTAAATGATTAACTCTTTGGCCAAAAAGTTCATGGTCTATTGGACCACTCAGCAGTAAATAATCAATATTCATTGTTTCATTTGAACTTTGGTTATATTATCAACTATTTCTTCAATGTTCTTAAATTATTGAACTATGCGATTATTATTCTTATTCATTCATGATATATCTTCTTTATTCATTTTAAACTTGCTGAGCAAAGTAGTTGCTCACCCTTGCTATTCATGAACCTATCACAGTTAAGCTGGAGAGTTCCAAAGCGGGCAAAGACAAAGAAAAGCTTAAGAAATAGTTATATGTGCTATCCCATTATGTAATCGTGGAATCGTTTTGTATTATTATTGTATTCCGTGATGTATTTTATTTAAGGTTATAGACTTTGGGACCGTAGTAAACCTTTTGTAATGAACAACATATGTTTATTTACTCCGCATTAGTTGATTTATGTTATTTAGAGGTGTATAGATGTACTTTATCGTGAGCACCAGATTCGAGGTATTGGTACCTGAATTTGGGGGTGTCACAGTAGCTATCTTCGAAAAATCTTGGATAAATCTTCGATAGTAGCCCGCTAACTCTAAGAAACTTTGCACCTCCATCGACGTCTTTGGTTATTCCTAATTAATCACTGCCTCCACCTTCACTGGATCTATAGATATACCATCCTTATCAATCACGTGGCCTAAAAATTGGACTCTTTCTAGCCAATATTCACACTTTGAGAATTTCGTGTATAACGTTTTCTTCCTTAGTGTTTCCAACACTATCCTAAGATATTCAGCATGATCCTCCTGCATCTTTGAATAGACCAGAATATCATCTATGAATACCACTACAAATTTGTGGCTGGTACATTTGTCAACCCGAACGATATCACCAAGAATTCGTAATAACCATAACGAGTCCTGAATGTCGTTTTCAGAACATCTTCTGCTCGCAACTTCAGCTGGTGATACGCAGTCCTTAAATCTATTTTTGAAAAGTACCTTGCCCCTTTCAACTGATCAAAGAGATCATCGATCCTGGGCAACGGATACTTATTCTTGATCGTTACTTTCTTCAACTCCCTATAGTTGATACAAAGTCTCAACGATCTATCCTTCTTCTTAACAAACAACGCTGGTGCTCCCCATGGAGACACACTTGGTTGAATATACTTTTTTATCTAGTAATTCCTACAATTGTATCATCAATTCCTTCATCTCCACTAGGGCCATCCTATATGGAGCCCTCCAAACTGGTGTCGTACCAGGCACTACATCAATAACAAATTCAATCTCCCTATCCGGCGGAAGGCCTGGTAATTCATTCGAAAAGACATCCGTGAATTCTTTTACTACGGGTATCTGACCCATCTCTGCTCCCACTCGTTAGGTATCTACAACATAAGCTAAATATCCTACACCTCCTTTTCTTAACAATTTCTTCGCTTGCATCACTGTTATACAACGCGACTGTCTTGGCAATTTACTACCATAAAATACTACCTTAAACCACTTCGCAGGTTTAAGGTTTACTAACTTCTTTTGGCAATCTATCATTGCCTCATAATTAAACAACCAATCCATACTCAGAATTATATTAAATTCCCCCAGTTGAATCGAAATTAAATCTACCATCAACTCATGACCTCCTAACTTAACGCAACAATTCCTATAGACATGCTCTACGGGGATTACTTCTTTATTCACAACTTCTATGTTCAAAGGAGTCTCTAGATTCTCTAGAGGTAAACCTAAATATCTAGTAAATTCATATGATATGAAAGAACAGGTTGCACCTGAATCAAAAAGCACATACATATTAATGTCATTGACCAGGACGATACTTGAAACTACATCTTTAGATGCTACCGCATATTGGACCGTCATATTGAAAGTTCTGGCGGTCGGTCTATTTGGTGGAGCTGGACCAGTTATTATCAGCTTCCCACTATTGTATCCCTTGTTGCCGCTTCCTCCATCTGCTCCTTTCTTTGGGTAATTCTTTGCAATATGATCCACGGATCCACAGACAAAGCACCCACAGTTCTTCCTCGGGTTGGGACAGTTAGGAAAGATGTGTCCCTCCTGCCCACACTTATAGCCTATAGCCTTTCCTTTCAGGCACACACCTGTATGGTTCTTCCCACAGTTCTTACAAGCTTCGACCCTTTTCTTTGGGTCTCCCTGCATATTTCCTGTATTCCCAGAATTATTCCATTTCCTCTTTCCTTCTCTACTACCACTGCTTCCTTCAGTCTTGGCGGCTCTCTTGGATTTAGCCTTATTCTTTCTCTCCTTATTGTAGAGGATCATGGCCTCACTACCCCATTCAACTATGATAGCCTTTTCCAGGATCGTACTAAACGGTCCTATCTGTAACATCGACAGTTTATTATAGAGCCAGGGTTTCAAACCCTGCTCAAATCTTCTTGACTTTCTCTCCTCTGTATCCACTTGATGTGGAGCAAATCGTGCCAGTTCATTGAACTTGGCTGCGTATTGGGGCACTGTCATGTCCCCTTGCTTCAGTTCTAAAAACCGAATTTCCATCCCATTTTGTATACTCGTAGGGAAATAATTCTCAAAAAATATTTCTTTGAAACTTTCCCATGCAATCACTCCTTCTCTAGCTCTATTCTAGTTTGTCTCCCACCAGAAATTAGCCTCCCCTTTTAACATATAAGTTGAAAAAGTAGTCTTCTACTCCTCACTAACCCTAGCGATATTAAACGCTTTTTCAATCTCTTTTATCCATGCCTAAGCCTCTATAGGCTCAGTGGTCCCCTTAAATTCTGGAGGTCCCACACTCTTGAAATCCTTAAAGCTAGCCAAAGGCGTAGCTGGCGGGGTTACATTAACATTAGCGGGATTTCAAGCCTGAAATGCCCCTAACAATAAATCTACAAATTGCTGCATTGGGTTCTCTTGACCCCGCCCTCATTTTCATTAGGTGACTCTGCCTCTTGATTTCTTTGTCTTCTTCTTGGCGGTATTTTCTGTTTAATAAAATTTTATTATTATTAAACCATTACTCATTTTAAAGCATTTGTATTTAATGCTACATATAACCATCACAATCATATTTAATAAAAATCTTATATTAATACGCTTCATTTCCTTACATATGTATAGTTATCTACTATATTTACATAGTATAGCATCTTCGGCTATAAACTTCTACATCCCTCTATTACATACAAAAAGATGGGATTTATATGTTCTAATCCTTAACTTAAATCAGAGTTAGGATTTACAAAAGATATCCCGCTACTACTATCAAAAGCTGGGATTTACATACATATATACACAAACATATATTTACATACTTCTACACATTACTTCTATACTATGCTAGCCCAGTTGCAACAGTACTAACACACTCCTCTTCAGTGATAGCAATCACATGAGCTCGAGAGATAGAACGCCTAAACTGTTCTATCTCGTCAGGGTACATCCATACCTTAGCCTGGATAGGCTCCATAGATGTAAGGTAAGCGTAATTCATTATATCAACCTTCCTCTTAAATCTTCTCACCTCTAGATCGAGGTTGTAAGCCTATTCCTCGGCCCTCTGCCTCCTGGAAATCTCCTCATCCCACAAGTTATTCAACTCATGAGTATCTACTTGCAACTCCTCCGCCTTATTCTCATAATACTAGGCCTTGAGCTCGACCGTCTGGAGTTGAGTGTGCAACTCCACATTCTGGTTCACTAGATGTTGAACCAATGCATCAATCTATGCTAACGCCTCCTGAATCTCGGGATTGACGAAGTCATCCTCTGACTCTTCCTCTAGTTCTCCTTCTGATGGTTCAACTTGAGCTGTTGCACCTCTTAGCATCCCAGCTGATGCCAACCCCCTAGCCTAGCACGGATACTAGCTGGCAACCTGGTATTCTCCTTTGGCTCTTCATAGTGTTTGGACAGATCCTCATCAGAATCAGTCTCCATATCTGGGTCACTTTCCAGCAGCACTATCGAAATTAGTTCAGGTACTGGCTCAGGTACCATCTGAGGTGGAGCGATCGACTCCTCATATGCTACAGGTATATCTCTAATATCATCCTCGCCTGACATCTACAATTAAATTGTTATCTGATTAGCACATAAAAACAAAATATATTTCATATAACAAACAACAATTTAATTTATATTATTTTTACTCTTTAATCTTCTTTTAGATGAATTTCCTCAATCCATCTCTTACAAACTCTATATGAGTTTATTTCTTTTCTAACTCCTCCAACTTTTCTAAGATTATAACCTAAGGTTTCTAACCTACAGCTCTGATACCAACCTATGACGCCCCCAAATCCAGGTACCTTTAAACCTGTATTTAGTGCACCATGGTACTAACCATACAACAATATCCATCTATATTATCTCAACAATATGAATATAATTACTACTTATTACAGACATATTCTTACAAACCCAGGTTCTAAGACCTTTAAAGTGTTCATACATGATAATATTCAAAATATTATTTACAATACTTCTAGCTATTATATATAACATTTCCATCCTTCACTCGTTCATCTTCCCTTTTCCCTTATCCTTAGCAGAACTTTCTACATGTTCAGGATTTGCTGAAAATATTTAATTACAAGCAAGGGCGAACATTTAATTCCCCAGCAAGTAATAACAATTAATAATAAAAACATAAATAAGAATTAAATATTTTCATTAACGTACAATTCGACAACTGAACAATAGTTATGAAAACATCTGAATCATTTTGAATAACAAAATATTTCGAAACAACATATTGACTATCATGTTGAGCGGTCGAAAGACCAAGAACTTTTGTATACTTTCTAAAAGGTCTAACAGTAATTCAACTGTAAACCGTCATAACTTACGGGCACGGTAGGTGATCAGCCCTTAATGCCCTACGTTGATCAACACTACATACCTAAAACGATATTTTTGCATTTATCATCACCGCCTTACGACGCTGTTGGAATATCCGACTAAAAATTTTCCTAAATAAAGGAGGTTCATTCTCAGACTTGAGTCCAAACCAAAATAATTCAGTTGGACAGCTCTACTTAATCTCAATTACATTTCAAAGATTTATTTTTGAATCAATAAAATGTATAACATGTGTCTAGCCAAAACAAATGGCTTAGACTATCTTCTGAACAGTTCAGGTATATTTGAACTTAAAAATATGCATTTGAAGCAAAACTTGAGCAACTTATACAATTATAAAAGAATTGTACTAGTTTGATTTTCAATAGAAACACACGTAAGTTGCGTAATCATAACATACATAAGAATATTTTCAAACAATATAACACTTGCACATAAATTATATCACAAGGTCAGAACACTTGACTTTTGCATTCTTTAACAACTTGACGTTAATCATCCTTCACAAATGTCCTACACATTTAATGTTCATATACACATACTAATTAGCCATACAACGTTGTTGATTAGTGGCTTACATTAGTCTTTCTTTATTACTGAAAATGTTTCCAACTTATTCGAACTTGGTTTAAATTACGTCTTTAAGACTTTGTATCACATCTTGACACTTACATAACACATCTCTAGTACATCTATGCGAATGCTCAACGCCCAACAACATAGCAGTCCAGCCCTGGGTTGTCTGCATGCCGACGCTGCCGCGCCCAATTTAGCCTTCTATACGGCACTACCGCGCCTTCTTCCAGACTTTAATCTTTCTACAGCACGGTGTGGCCGCGGCCATATTTACCCACAGTTGGTGCTGTCGCGCCTTCATCCAGAGGAAACTCTGTTCAGTGTTTTTCACACTTGCAGATTTCGGGCTCGTTATACTTATTTTACCATATCCTAACATACTCATCGGTTGACGGAACGAATCCGTTCTCGAGCCTACAACTCACATTTCTGATGAACTCTAAAAGCCTTATGATTTCAGACTTTTTCACAAATATTAACAATCTACTAACTTAGTCCAAAAGGTACCAAGCTAGGGTTTTTCATACTTAACTACTTCTATGAAAAATTTGCCATAACTTCGTTATAGCTTGTTTTTATTCTGTTTCGCTTGGAACATTTCCATAACTTATTTGAGTACGTTTCCTTCTTTCTAGACTTTACAAGTTAATATACAAATGATGGTTTTAAACTTGTCCATCAAACAACATTGACAACCTCTTCCATATTATTGGTTTTGGTTCGTTATTAACACTATTTTCTCACTTGGCATGCATTTTATCGGGTAAATATCAGTCCTCTAATATCCATCATTCTTATATAAAATCCTTCAACGATCTTTTATTAACTAATAACATCCACCAACAAAGCACTTCCTAAAATACTCGAAAACTTTTAAAGAAAAGGGATGAAGCAGATGAGTTTAGGGTTCTTGTTCACGTAAAAATCGTGAAATTTCTTTCTTCAGTTTTATTGGAGATTACGTCTCCCGTCCTCAAAAAAATAATATCCCGTGATTCAAAAATTCAAAAAACAAAAAAGACGTTTTCTGCGTTTTATGAATAGTGTTTTAGCGTTTTTCTCGAAAAAATTTTATTTCGTCTATGAAACCGCAACACATATACATAATCACATATCATATACATTAGGTCAATAATCGACCTTTAATCACATAAAATACAGTATTATTCATAAATCTCATTTTATTCCATAATACTCGAAAACTTTAATTACAAGGATTCGAAATATTTACAATCGTTACAGTCCCTATAAGGATTCTGTCCCCAGAATCACGATACAAGGTTACACAAAAAGATGGGGATATTTTTTCTTCATCTTTTCTTCGAGTTCCCAAGTTGCTTTTTCGGCATTGTGGTTCCTCCATATTACCTTTACTGAAGGTATTACCTTATTTCTTAAGACTTGCTCTTTCCTATCAATTATCTGAATTGGAATTTCATCATATGTTAAGTCTTTTTCTACTTGAATAGGCTCATATTCTATTACATATTTATAATCTTGCTTATATAGTTGCAATACTGACACGTGAAACACATTATGTATGTGTTCTAACTCAAGAAGTAGGGCTACTTCATAAGCCACCTTTCCTACCCTTCTCAATACTTCGAATGGTCCTATAAATCTTGGACTCAGCTTCCCTTTCTTTCCAAATCGTATCTTCTCTTTTCAGGGAGTCACCTTCAAAAATATGTATGAGCCGACTTCAAAATCTCTTTTTTGGCGATGTTGATCCGCATACTTTTTCTGTCGATCTTGAGCCATTATTAGTCGTGCAAATATTAACTTAACAATTTTCGCAGTCTGCTACACCAATTCTGGCCCCAACAGTCGACGTTCCCCTACCTCGTCCCAACATAGTGGCGTTCTGTACTTTCTCTCGTATAATGCTTCATAAGGCGGCATGCCTATGCTTGCGTGATAGCTATTATTGTAAGCAAATTCTACTAAAGGTAGGTGGTCGTCCCAACTCCCCTTAAAATCCATGATGCATGCCCTCAACATATCTTCTAGGGTCTGAATTGTTTATTCACTCTACCCATCTATTTGAGGATGATACGTCGTACTCAACCTCAATTATGTTCCCATTTGCTCTTGCAAACTCTTCCAGAAGCCCGACGTGAACCGCGGATCCCGATCCGACACAATCGAAACTGGTACCCCATGTCTTAAAATGATTTCCTTAACATAGAGTTTAGCCAAATTGGTATAGATTGAATATAATCTTAATCGGCAGGACATGTGTCGACTTCGTTAAACGATCCATTATAACCCATATAGCGTCGTACCCCATCTACGTCGTGGGAAGTCCTATCACAAAATCTATTGTGATATGTTCCTATTTCCACTCCGAAATTTCCAATGGTTGTAACAACTCTCTCGGTCTCTGATGTTCGGCCTTAACTTTCTGACAAGTCAGGCACCTGCTGACGCACTCTACGACCTCCCTCTTCATGTTTGGCCACTAAAAATGTTGTCGGAGGTTTTGATACATCTTGGTGCTACTGGGATGTATCGAGTACCTTGAACACTGGGCCTCTTGCAAAATTTCTTCTTTTAGCTCCAGTACTGATGGTACCCAAATTTTTCCTTCAAACCTTATTACTTATTCGTTGTTGAGCTTATACTTACCCTCTTCCCCACCTAAAATTCTCTTCCTTATTCCTTCATACTCCTCATCCTTGAGTTATGCTTCATTTACTTTGTCCAATAATATTGGACGAGTCTCCATTAAAAATTCAAAAATCTAACCTCTATCTCCATCCTAGCCATCTCTGTTATTAGCTCGTCTTGAGCTGTTAACATTGACAACTTTTCCTGACCATTTCTGGGTAAGGCATCGGCCACCACATTTGTCTTCCCCGGGTAATATAGAATCTCACAATCATAATCCTTGATTAATTCTAACCACCTCCTCTGTCTCATATTCAACTCCTTTTGTGTGAAGATATACTTCAGACTTTTGTGGTCTGTGTATATCTCACATTTCTTTTCGTATAAATAATACCTCTAAATTTTCAGGGCAAACATAATACTGCCAACTCTAGATCATGAGTAAGGTATCCCCTCTCATAATCTTTCAACTATCGTGACACGTACGCAATGACCTTAGCTATCTTCGAAAAATCTTAGATAAATCTTTGATAATAGCTCGCTAACCCTAAGAAACTACGCACCTTTATCGGCTTCTTCGGCTACTCCCAATTAATCACCGCCTCCACCTTCGATAGATCTACGGATATACCATCTTCGTCGATCACGTGGCCCAAAAATTGAACCCTCACTAGCCAAAATTCGCACTTGCTGAATTTTGCATATAACGTTTCCCTCCTTAGTGTTTCTAACACTATCCTTAGATGGTCTGCATGATCCTCCAGCGTCTTTGAATAGACCAGGATATCATCTATGAACACTACTATAAACGTATCTAGATACTGCTAGAAACACCATGTTCATCAGATCCATAAATGCGGCAGGTGCATTCGTCAACCCAAATGACATCACCAGGAACTCGTAATGGCCATAACGAGTCCTGAATGCTATCTTAGGTACGTCCTCTCCTCTAACCTTTAATTGGTGATACCCCGTTATTAAGTCTATCTTAGAAAAATATTTTTCCCCTTTCAACTGATCGAATAGATCGTCGATCCTGGGCAACGGATACTTATTCATAATCGTTACTTTGTTCAACTCCATGTAGTCGATATAAAGTCTTAACGATCCATCCTTCTTTTTAACGAGTAACGCTGGTGGTCCTCATGTAGACACACTTAGTTGGATATATTTCTTATCTAATAGTTCTTACAATTGTATCATCAATTCCTTCATCTCTACTAGCATCATCCTATATGGAGCCTTTGAAATTGGTATCGTCCCTGGTACTATGTCTATCATGAACTCGATCTCCCTATCTGGCTGAAGACCTGGTAACTTGTCTAGAAATACATCTGCAAATTCTTGTACGATCGGTATCTGTCCCATTTCTGCTCCCACTTGACGGGTATCAACAACGTGGCAGAGATTACCCTCGCATCCTTTTCTTAATAGCTTCTGCGCTTACATCATTGTCAGACAACAAGAATGTCGCTGTGATTTACTACCATAAAATACTACCTAAGGCTACTTTGAAGTTTGAAGGTTTACGCTCTTCTTCTGACAATCTATTATCGCCCCATGGTTAAACAACCAATCCATCCCCAATATAACATCGAATTCTCCCAGTTTAATCAGAATTAAATCTATCGATAACTTATGTCCTCTAATTTTGACGCAACAATTCTTATGAATATGTTCAACAGGGATTATTTCCTTATTCGCAACTTCTATGTTCAAGGGTGACTTTAGTTTCTCTAGAGGTAAGCTTAAACGTCTAGCAAAATCACAGGTTATGAACGAACAGGTCTCACCCGAATCAAACAATACATATGCATTAATATTATTGATTAAGATTATACCTAAGACTACGTCTCTAGATGCCATGGCATCTTGGACCATCATGTTAAAGGTTCAGGCGGTTGGTCTACTCGGTGGGGGTGGACCAGTTATGGTTAGCTTACCACTATTGTTTCCTTTGTTGTCGCTCCCCCGTCGGCTCCCTTCTTCGGGCAATTTCTTGCCATGTGGTCTGCCGCTCCGTAGATGAAACATCTGGTGTTCTTCTTCGGGTTGGGGTAGTTAGGAGAGATGTGTCCCTCTTGCCCATAATTGTAGCATACTAACTTCCCCTTTAGATAGACCTCCAAGTGATTCTTCCTGCAGGTCTTGCACGGTTCTCCCTTCTTCTTCAGGTCCCCTTGTTTATTTCTGGTATTCTCGGAATTGTTCAACTTTCTCTTCTGACCTCCACTTCCACTAGCTCCCTCAGCCTTACCTCCCCCTTCGTTCTTTCTCTTATTCTTCTTTTCCTTATTATAGAGGCTTAATGCCTCACTTCCCCCTTCGACTATGATAGCCTTCTCTAGGATTGATCCAAAGGAACCAATCTGTAACACACTGACCTAATTATAGAGCTAGGGCTTCAGGCCCTGCTCAAATATCCTCGTCTTCCCCTCTTTAGTGTCCACCTAGTGTGGAGCAAACCTGGCAAGTTCGTTGAACCTGGTGGCGTATTGGGAAACAAACATGTCTCCTTGCTTCAACTCTAAAAACCGTATTTCTATACAACTCTGCATGCTTTGTGGGAAATAATTCTTGAAGTATAACTCCTTGAATCTTTCCCAAGCAATAACCCCCTCTCCTACCCAATTCTAGTTGGCCTCCCAACATAAATTGGCCTCACCCTTCAATAGGTAGGTAGCAAAAGCGGTCTTTTGCTCCTCCCTGACTCTGGCAATGATAAATACCTTCTCTACCTCTTTAACCCATGATTGAGCCTCTATAGGCTCGGTAGTCCCCCTTAACTCAGGCGGTCCCACACTTTTAAAGTCCTTAAAGTTGGTGACACGCGCAACTTGAGGATCTATTGGTGCTATGGTAGGAGCTCTGTTTAGGGCCACTACTAGCATATCTATAAATTGTTGCATTGGGTTTTCTGGACCCCTACCATCATTTTTATTATGGGATTCTTTCCCTTAATTTCTTGGTCTTCTTCTTGGCGGTATTTTTCTGTTAAATAATAAGATTATTAATCCATTATTTATCTTTTAAAGCATTCACATTAATACTAACACATACACATCACAAAGCACATTTAATAAATATCTTATATTAATATGCTTCTTAATTCATACAACTTACTTCATATAGCTTCAGCTGTTCACATATTATCCCTCTATTACTTACAAAATATGGGATTTACCTAACTATCCCATAACTTGTCTTAAAGTTGGGTCTTTACAAAAGATATCTCACTACTAATACCAAAAGCTAGGATTCACATCATTACAGAATATATATTGACCTATACATATTTTCTAAACATAGCTTATAGACCCCTATTAATAGCATCTATGCGCTCCTCAGTTACTATTGTGATCATTCGACCCCTACTCATGGTATAACAGTTCTTACCTTCTTCAGCAGGGTAGTAGTACACCCTATCCTGAATACGATCCATAGAAGTTCCGTAGGAATAGTTCATCCGGTTGATCTTCCTCTTCTTTACCCTCATTTCAGCTTCCAAATCATCCACCTGATCTTCAGTTCTCACTCTATCCGTGATTTCCGCCACCTAGTACCCTTCTATCTCGTGCTTCTCCGCTAGGATTTCTTGCACCATTTTCTCTAAGTCTATGGCTTTGTTCTCTGATGTAAGACCCCGACTTTTATGAAATAAAAGTTTATTTTTCTTTATGATTATTATTCTAAACAGTAAAGTATTTAATTGATAAAATGTTATAGTTAAGGGTGATATATACAAATTATCAGATAAACAATATGTCGAGGAATATTTTTTTTGTCGGGAAATATTCTTTCTGTCGGGAAATATTATATTCGGTAAAGTACGACGGTGCCGAAATAACCAATCACTGGTGGGCCCCATAACGACTAATTATCGGATACGAAAAATGACAGAAATAATATTTTTATATTAATTGTCAACAGTACTATCACCTGTAACTATTAAAATACCCGATAATAAAATAACAGTAGTACGTGATATTCCATAGTAGCACATGATATTACATAGTATTTCATATTATTGATTCAGTAATTGATATAGTAGCAATTGCACAGTATTTATAACTCAATAATTATTACAGTAACATCTGCATAGTATTTTATATTATTTGTCACGACACAATAACTCATATTATTTGATATGATATTTTTAGACCAGTTAGCATTATTGACAATGTCTAGAAGTTCTGTTAAGGAAAGGGGTTATTTAATTATGCGCCCTTTCTACGGAAAGCCCCCTCTTTCCTAGAAATGAACTGGTTGTCAATATTGTGAGTCTATAATATTAATGGTGAATAATTGTTGAAAGATTGAAAATATGTTGATTAAAGATAAGTGATGTGTGGTAAATATTTGTTCAATTTATTTGTTATAAATAAAAGGGTTTGTCATGAAGCGTTTGTTGTAAGTTTGGGTTATTATTCCATGGACCCACCACTTGCTAATTTGTCAAACTGTCAGAGGAAATTTTCGTTCAGTATTTATTTTATTATTATTATAATAGTAATAAAACAGAAAACTTTCTTATATAAAACAGAAAACTTTTATATTATATATAAAGTTATTTGTTTTATTAGAATATAAGTACAGTATATTATATTATATATAAAGTTATTTGTATTATTAGAATATTTTATTGAATAATAAAAATCAGACGGAAACTTTCGAAATCGATGGGCGAAGCATATGCGTTTGCCAAACGTGATGTGCTAAGTATTTTCTTATAAATAGGTTGCTCAGTTGAGCAATGAAACTCACACCAGAAACACAAAATTTTTCTTCTATAATATTGTGAGTATTTCTTTTGAGTATAAGGATACGTTGAGTGTAGCTAATAGTGCAAGATTTTCTCAAGATAATCTCTTTTATACCAGACAGATCTAGTCTCCTATTAAAGTAAAGGATATCATTTTCTTTCATACTCATAAAGGATATTATTTTCTTTCATACTCCTCCATTTATGGTAATAAATTATTATTCGTTTTCATAACCTTATTTTTAAATGGTGAAAAATTCCTAAAATTAGTAGAATATCTTTAATAGTTTGTGCTTCATCTCTATCTTTTCACCTTAATCTTTCTATTGCGTTTTACACGTTATAGTTGAATTGTGAACCTTATTTATTCTATTCTTGAACTTTAATCTAATTTTTGAATATCATGTTAATAATTTGGACATTCTTGGACTCTGTATATATTAAATTACAAATCTCTAATATTTATTCTTGGTCTTATTCCTATTCATCTTTTATATCATTGTTATAATCCTCATACTTAAATTGTGGTGAAAGATGTCTTTGGCCCGTAGTGCAAAGATGAACTGGTGATTGACATGATTATGATCAGGAACTGTGTATTGGTATAATCATGACCTTTGGTATTACAGACAAAGACTTGTGGTGAAAGTTCTCTTTGGTCTGCAGTGCAAAGATGGACATGTGTTTGGCATGATTATGACCAGTGGTGTTACAAATGAATATCTTGGGCCCGTAGTGAAAAAGATAAACTGTTTAACAGGAACTATTGATTGGTGTTACAGGGATAAAAATATTGATGGTGAACTTTTAAATTGTAGAAGATAGTAGACATTATGGTCTACTTGACTTGACTCTTTTAATGGATTGCTTGTTTCACTTTAGTTATCGTTGAAAACTTATATTATCTTTAAATCTCTAATTTATCACTGTTGAAGGCAAAAGATAATTTATTCTTATTATCTTAGTCATGATATTCTTTACTGGGCTATTTGTGCTCATTTTTTTTCTTTTTGTTTCATTGTTCTCCTTAGGAAATGAGAGTATAGCTGGGACTAGCCGGGGAATGGAGTTATGGTACGAGACTATTGAAATATCTCAATAAATTATAAAAATAGTGTGACAATAATTGTATTGAGAACCTAAGTTGTGTGTGAATATTGTCGTACTAGATACGGTACAATATTTGTATTGAAACTCACAGTATATGTGTTGTCATATTTTGTACGACAATTTAGTAGTTGTAAATAGGAAAATTTGTATTTGGATTTGAATTTTGTAGTATGTGTTTTGGTGACTCAAAATAGGTTATATGGACCTATTTTGGGGGTGTCACATCTGCAGTATGGAGTTTGATATTTAACTCCACGTTTCTGTCCACCAGATGGTGAACCAACGCTCCTATCTGGATCAGTGCTTCTGGAATCTCGGGATTGATAAACTCAACATCTGATTCCTCCTCCGATGGTACAGCCTTGGGTGTTGCACCATCTAGCTCCTCCTCATGCTCGGACTCAGCTGTTGCACTGCCTAACATGCCCGCTGCTGCTAGTCCACCTAACACACTAGTCACACTAGCTAGCAATCCCACACCCTACTCAGGCTCTGATGACGTATCGTCAGCCTCATCCTCATATTTAGATGGATCCTCTTCGAGATCCTCTTCTGGGTCACTATCGTTAAGAGTTTCTACCTCGAATACTGGCTCGGGTATTAGCTCGAGTGAAGCGATCAGCTCCTCGCTCACTACATGTATATCCATATTCTCTGGTTCTTCTCCTGACATCTACAATCAAATTTTAATAGCTTGATTAGTACATAGCAATAAGGTATATTTATTATTATATCATAACAAATATAGTTTATTTAAAGTTTACTTTTATTTCTTTTTTGATGAATTTCCTCAATTCACCGTCTTGGAAACTCTATCTAAGTTTATCTGTTTATTGACTTCTCTACTTTCTCTAAGGTCATATTCCTAAGATTTTTCTTCCCACCTAAGGTTTATAACCTACAGCTTTGATACCAACTGTAACGCCCTCGAAATTCGGGTCTACTAAACCCGGGTCCGATGCATCCCGGTACTATTCATTCAACATCCACATATATCTAACTATATAATCTTAAATGACACGAATGTAATTACTATATTATTACATCTTATCCGTTCAATTCCAGGTTCTAAGACCTTAATACCTTCAAAACATCATAATAGTAATAATTATTACATAATATTACTATACTATTACATAACATCTTCTTATGCATTCATCTTCCCCTTTTCTTTGTCCTTACCGGAACCTTTAACCCGCTCGGGTTTAGCTAAAACATTTAATTTTAAAGCAAGAATGAGCATTTAATTACTCAGCAAGTATAACAGTTTATTAACAACAAAATTAAGAATCATATCATATTACTTCAACAACTGAACAATAGTTGTGAAACATTCCGAATAAACAGGAACAATACTTTACTTTCGTTTAAAACAATTTTCAAAATGACATACTGAGCAGTCATAAGACCTTGAACTTTTATTTTCATTCACAAAAAGGTTTCTCTGTAATTCAACTACAAACCGGTATGCTTACGAGCACTTTTAGGTGATTAGCTTATTGTACTCTATGTTGATCAACAGTCTACTTTTAAACGACTATATGCGTTTGGTTTAGGCGCCTCATGGCCTTGCTGGAATAATCGACTAAAACTGCCCCTAATATTAGGTTCGTTCATCTTATACATGCATCGGAATCCTAACTAAAACAATTCAATTGGATAGCTTTATTTAACATCAATAATATTTTAAAGATTTATAATTCAATAGATAAAATATTCAAACATTTGTCTAGCCGAGTCAAATGGCATCGACAACCATCATAAGAAATTCATGAATAATAGAACTTGAAAGCTTTAAAATTTTATGCATAGCATAGCTTGAACACTTGTGAAAAGTTTAGGAATACTTACATTCAATATGAAAATCAAATGAAGCTAGGGTACTTGCTCAAATATAAAAGTTGAGTAAGTTTAGGAAACTTGCCTTAAGCGTCTTCTAAGAGTTTACGCTAATTCGCCCTTCGAATGACCTACACAATTACGTTTACATTCACATACCAATTAGCCACATACTTGACGTCAAATATTGGTTTACACTAGCTCTAGTTCACCTTTTCATTAGAATGTAGACCTCGAACAAGCCTACAAACACTTAATACGTCGCTATAACGTTTGCACGTCCATATGCCCGGGTTGCCTATGCGAATCCCTAACATCGCACAATAACTCCTCTTAGAAAAAAAATAATTTCATTATATATTATTTTATTTTTTTAACTTCGGGACATGTGGCGCGGGGCGCGCCGCGTTAAGCCTATGGTTGGCGTGGGCCGCGCTAACCCTGTAGAAATTTTTTTCCAAGTTTCCGACATTTTCGGTTTCGAACAATTTTAATGCACCTACTTATGAACTTCATAACTTCCTCATCTGATAATGGAATGAGTCCGTTCTTGAGCCATTCTCTAGCTCATAACATTCTCTATAACTTCTCCTGAACAGAATAATTTTTTTGATTCTCTAATAAGCCTAAAAATTGGCTCAAAAGTCCCTCACGGACTGATTTTCGTTAAATGACGTTTTAAAGTCTAATTTTTAAATTTTCGTAACTTACTCATCCAAAGTCGGAATGAGCTTGTTCTTGAGCCTACAGCTTATTTTTACTATGTTCTACATAGTAAAACATTTAACATATTAGTATTTCTCGAAAGCGTTAACTACCTGTAAACTTGGTCTGAAAAACGTACAAAGCTAGGGTTTTTGACACTTAACATATTTTAACCTCTTTTACCGAAAATTTTGCCATAACTTCATTATAGCACATTTTTATTTTGTTCCACTTGAAACATTTTCCTAACTCATATGAGTACATTTCCTTCTTTTCGAATTTTAATATTATCTTACAGACAATGAGTTAAGCTAGTCCGATGAACGATAATAACAACGTTTTTTATGTTTTTATTGGTTTGGTTCGTTATTAACATTATGTTTTCACTTTTATGCATTTACCGGTAAGATTAAGTCCATTAACGTTCTCATCTTTATTTCTCTGGATCCTTCATGATCCTCCATAACAACAACAACCACCAACAATGCACTTCAATAAAATTTAAAGCACTACGGAAAATGGTTTTAGGGTTTAGGGTTTTTACCTTAAGGTTCTTGCTTGTTCTTAAGCTTGGATGATTACTTGCTAGCTATTCCTCTCCTTTTCCTTCCTTGAATCCGAGTACCCTCTTTCCCTCTCTCAATTTTTGTAGAGTTTCCTTTCTAAAGCTTGTGAATTGGTAAGGATTTGTGAAGGAATGAGCTCTTATTTATAGGTAAAACAAGAGTTGAGGTAGTTTGGTCTTTAGGATAGCTTTGCTAGGTTTTGTAAGTTATACCCTTGGCTTTGGTCTTACTTAGTCAATCCCCTCTAACTTCTCAATCTTTACTAACCCAGCCTTGCTTGACTTAACTACATAACAAATAGTCAAACCTAGGTTGAATTAAAGGCAAGACTTTGAGGTATTAGTGGTTGAGCATTAATTTCATGTCTTGCAAGTTGCAAGACTAATTGGCCAAGCTTCCTAAGGAAGCTTGGGGAAGTGGTCGGTCACCCCCATGGGGTCCCCTATCCCCCCCCCCGTTAGTTTTTCACCTTTCCTTGACAGCAAGTAATGGCTCACTACTCAAGCATTGGCTTAACCCTAAACCACGCCCTTGGCTCAACCCTAGGCTCAACCTTAGCTAAGGCTTGCAAACCCTAGGCTTAACCCTAGGCTAAGCTTTGGCTCAACCCTAGCCAAGCCTTCCCAAACTTAGTTGACTTTTTGTAATTCAATCGACAAGCCGAAAAATCGCGTTTTTTGTTTTTGAATTTTATTAGAGATTATGTCTCGTAACATCATATAAATGCTATGGCATATTTCGAAAAATCAAAAAATGTAAAAGGCGTTTTTAGCATGAATAGTGTTTTATGTCTTTTTCTGGAAAAATTTTATTTCTTCGTACGAAACCCTAATTCGTAACTTTCTAACACGTAAACACATTCTAGGTCATAATACGACCTTTAAACACATAACACAGAATAATATTCATAAAAATTCATTTTATTCAATAATATTCATAAAACCCTAATTACAAGGCTAATCTCAATTCTCGATTGTTACACTTCTGAACTTCACTGTTTATGCGTTCACTTCCTCCTTCAAATTGCTTCGATCTTAGATCTCCAGAGGGTTCCTCTTCCAGTTATCAAACAGTTTGGGGGTGATCCTCTTGTTGACGTTCAGAGGCTCCCCTTCATCATCACAATCTTGTTCTTCAGCATTTTCTTTAAGATAATGCTTACAAACCTCCTATAGAACATCTTGAGAGCAGGTTTGCCTAGTGCCTTCTTCTTGTTGAAGTCTTCAACCCATTTGGCCAGCCAATCAATGAGAATGGTGCCAAAATTAATCTGCTTCTTCATGACAATAGCAGTCTTGATCTTTATTTGCAGCTCACTTACTGAATCATGAGCAATGTCTTTGCAGAGAATACACTTGCCCACAATCTCAACAAAGAATTTGCATTCCTAAGGAAATTCCTTCTTCTTTAGCCCTTTGAGCTGGGGGTTCTTCTTATGACCCATCATCTTCAGTCCTTCCTTCGTATCAACTTCATTGAACGAAGTAAGGCCTTGAGTGAGAAAGCCCAAGTAGTGGTTGATTTCAGCAGCTCCCATCTGCAGCACTACTCCTTTGACTTTAGTGACCAAGACACTGCCATCATACACAGCGTTGAGATTAAACTCCTTAACAAGTTATGTGTAGATTCTGATGTTGGTCTCCAGACATTTAGAGAAACTAGTCTCTTGCATAAGCTTAAGTACATCTTTGAACTTCTTCTCTGAGGTGATGAACTTGTCACAACAAAGTTAGATATTAGTCACGACTTGATATTCTACCATTTGGATTGGATTTGGACTGAAAAGATCACACAAATGTTTAAGTTTTCTGGGAGTTTAAGGAACTAGGGTTCGAAAGCTTGTGAAAGCTTGAAAGCTCTAAAACTCATATTGTAATATGAAAGCGTAAAGGATAGAAAATAAATTTGAAATGACTTTATATCACTTCCCTCTAATTTTGCTGAGAGAGGCACGTGGCAAGATGTAACTAGTTGCACATCGCTTTAGTTCAGTGTTTTTACAGTTGTAACACAGTAACTTCTACATTTCACTCGCTTTTTCTTGAGCATGAGCTATACATGCCTTCGAACTAACCGCCTTAAATTCATCTATCGTAGAGTAACTTTTGGAGAGTCTATTAACTCTAAAAAAATCCTTTAGCTCGACGATCTTCTCTGAACAGCTTTCATTCTACGAATTTTCTTTGAGTTTACGATCGACTTTTCGCTCTAGGAACTTGCTTTATTCTACGATCGTTGACTGGCTCTACGAACGTGTCTATTCTTAGACAGTTCTATGATTTTTTCTTGCACTTGTTAGAGGCTTCCAAATATATAGTACTAAGGATATAAATTAAGCATACCTAACTCACTTATTAATTTATTAAACCTAGATTCGTTTAATGGCTTAGTAAACACATCTGCTAGCTGATTTTCAATTGAAATAAAATGCAATGATATATTATTTCTTTGCACATGATCTCTAATAAAGTAATATCTGATGCCTATATGTTTTGTCCTAGAATGCATGATAGGATTATGAGTAATTGAAATAGCACTAGTATTACTACAGAAAATAGGAATGGACTTGAAATCAAACTTATAGTCAGCCAACTGGTTCTTCATCCTTAAGATTTGAGCACAACAGCTACCAACAACAATATACTCAACTTCTGCAGTTGAAGTTGATACTGAGTTCTGCTTTTTCTTGAACCATGATACAAGTCTGTTGCCTAGAAATTGACAAGTCCCACTAGTGCTTTTCCTGTCAGTCTTGCATCCTGTAAAATCTGTATTTGAATATCCTATTAGATCAAAGGGAGACTCCTTGGGATACCACAATCCCAAATATGGAGCACCCTTGAGATATCTGAAAATTCTTTTGACAGTTATAAGATGGGATTCCTTAGGGTTATCCTAAAATCTAGCACAAATAGGCCTACTAACAATCAGATATAAGAGAGATCTAATCATATCCCGGTATTGAGTAATATCAATACTCTTACCATTCTCATCTTTGTCAAGTTTGGTTGCAGAAGCTATTAGAGTCTTCATAGGAGTAGATTCCATGTCATACTTCTTAAGTACATCTTTAATGTACTTAGCTTGGTTGATGAAGATCCCTTCATTAGTCTACTTCACTTGAAGTCCAAAGAAGTAGTTCAGCTCACCCATCATACTCATTTTAAACTTGTTTTGCATCAACTTGGCAAACCTCTCACACAACTTTTCGTCAGTAGAACCAAAAATAATATCGTCTACATAGATTTGAACTAATAATATTTTATCTTTGTACTTCCTGAGGAACAAAGTTGTGTCTACCCTACCTCTAGTGAATCCATTTTTAATAAAAATATTAGTGAGTATTTCATACCATGCTCTAGGTGCTTACTTTAAACCATAAAGTGCTTTATCTAATTTATAGACATAATTAGGGTGAGTAGAATCGATAAAACTTGGAGGTTGTTCTACACAAACTTCTTCTTGAAGTTCATCATTCAGGAAAGCACTTTTGACAACCATTTGGAAAACTTTAAACTTCTTGTGCGTTGCATAAGCTAGAAACATTCTGATAGCCTCCACTCTTATAACAGGTGCAAAGGTCTCATCATAGTCGATTCCTTATTCCTATGAATAACCTTTAGCCACTAGTCTTGCCTTGTTCCTTATGATCATACCAGCTTCATCTATCTTATTCTTGAAGACCCATTTGGTGCCAACAACTAGATGATCTCTTAGTCTTGGAACCAGCCTCCAAACCTTGCTTCTTTTAAACTGATTTAGCTTTTCTTTCATAGCTTTAATCCAGCTTGTGTGACGCCCCCAAATTCAAGTCTCTATTACCCGAATTTGGTCATCACGATCCAATATAAACATCCACCTCTAAACAACATACAATGACTAAATGCAGAATATAATAAACATATGTTGTTCATTCGAAAGGTGTTACTGTTGCCTCTTTTTAAGTCTCAAATAAAAGAGCTCTAACTCACGCAAGTATACGTGGTCAACAAGTAATACAGAGGAAGTAAAGTATCGTCCCACAGAGACAGGATTAAATTAAGTTACTATGCATCAGTTCTATCGCTATACTTATTTGCTTAAACTATTGACTTATTTTTGGTGACAAAATTATTTCTATATTAATTAATAACTAAATATGCAAATACTAACGAAATATGTCAAGCCTGGAATTAATGGGATCCTAACTTCATTTAACAATTCATCTAATTACCACTATCATGCTAGTAAGTTCACATATCACAGAAAAGTAACCAAGGACACTAAAATAGACATAACCATTTGTCAATGCATTATGACCTACTTACATAACATCCATACTTGATAGACACCATGTAATCATCACTATAACCAAAATCACTATATTTCTATGTGAAATTGCAATTATATTGATTTTAAACACAAGTCCCTATTTTGACTCTTACGGTGTGAAAACAATATATTTCTATCTGGTTCACAAAATATTAAGCTATCCAATTAAGCCTCATATTCGCAAGCTATCATGATTACAATCCATACTTATATGTTATTTTTCAATTCCAAATAAGTACTGAAATCGAATGATGATCAAGCATTCATACGTTCAAAACAATCATGAAAGAAATTCCTTATGACATAAAAATCAAGCTAACAATCAAGACTGTAATTAAACTATATATTAAAATCCGTTAGAATCCCATAATGGAGATTAGTTCATGTCTGAACCAAAAGCCATTATGGGGTCAACACTATCCATGGAAAATAAACAATTAATTGAATTAAGAAGAAGTAATTTTATCAAACCCAATTGTGAATAAATTCCAAAGTAAGCTTAACCCACATCAAAATCCTGAGCTTGAACAAAAGTAATCCACAAAATATCTCTAAGTTCTCTCTAAAAAAAAGTAGAATAATAAAACAAATAATTCACCACCTATTCTAATGTTGCCCTAATTACATAAGATAAGCATTCAGTCCTCTTTCGTATCCAATTCTGCTTCTAGTAGATAAACTACCGCACCTAAACTGCCTTTGGCGCCCCGGCGCCATATCCAATACATTTATAGCGCCCCGGCGCCATATCCAAAATTACCAAAATGCCCCTAGCCTCAAGTTTAATTCCCAAACACCTGAATTGACCTTGTTACCCTTCCAATTCCCTCCTGCACAACATAAACACAAAAACGAATAAAATGATAATAAAAATACTCAAAGAAAACAACAAATTAAGCTCAAAAGCACTAAATTCGTAGGTATAAAACCTACTCATCAAATACCCCCAAACTTAACCGATTGCTTGTCCACAAGCAATGTAATATGCAAATCACCTTAACTATACGAATCCTAATCAAACAACAAATAATGCAATGTCCAACTTTGGCCTCAAAGATAATACCACTATTCAAATAGAGTATTCAACTAATGCAAGAGTTCCGACACAAACCAGTTAGCCAAATCTCACTTGTCAACACCCATGCTATGCGCGAACCAACAACTTCAGTCAATCTTAACTCAAATCACAAACTTAATCAATTTCTTAGAAAAAACTCCAGTTTTACTTAACTCTACCAGTGAACATGACCAATCTACCTACTGTAAGCAATTACTAAGCACAGGATTGTCACCAAGGTTTAATTACCACATTTAAATCCCCTTTTTTTTTCAATCCTTCCCCAACTTTCAACTTTTTAGTGAGTGCATTTTATGCTTCGTCTCACTTTCTTTTGAACGAGTGCGTTTTACGCTCCATCTCGTTACATGTGTTTATGAATGAGTGCGTTTTACGCTCCATCTCATTCCACCACATGTTCCATTCTTTAATCGGGGGAAAAAGTTCAAAATTTTCCATTTTTTTATTTATTTATCATTTTTTTATTTTATTTTTCTTCTTGGACTCCCCCAAACTTAGGTCCTTGCTTACACTAGCCTTCAAAGAAGATTCACCGATTTCACCACATTATTCCCAAAGTTCTTACCAGAAATAGAGTATGTAAGGATTTGAATTAGATTAACCAATACATCAATTTTTTAGATTGCTAACATGAGTATTAAACTAGCCAAATTAACTCACTGGTTACATCATCACTTCCATCAGCTTTCAACTCTAAGTGAATCTCAAATTATCAATCAATTCTCATCATTGGCCCAAAATTAAAGGGCTACATCATTTATCGCTCGATTCATGCAGCTAAATGCAAAACACAACCTAAAATGCAATCCTAAACTATCAATGTCATGCAAACATAAATATAACGAAACATAAATGAATGCATCAATAACAACGTGCACCTACTCTATATGCATTAACTATCAACAAGTCAAACACAAAACAACCCCCAAACTTAAGTAAATCAATGCCCTCATTGAAAAAGCATAAAAAAAACGAAGAATGGGGGACTTCCCTGAACAAACTACTTTGCAGGAGGAACCTCCTCATCATTCTGGTCCTCATCATCACTGCGCTCCAAATCAGACGGAGGGAATACAGGTAAAACAGGTGCAGATGGGAACTGACTGGAATCAACCGAAGGATTCAGCCGAGCAAACATATTGACCATGGAATTGTTGAAGGAAACATTATACTCGTATATGGTATCTTGTCGCTCAGCCAAACGAACATTTTGGGCTTCTATATTGTAGAACCACCGATCAATCTCACGTTGGACCTCAAACAGGACTTCAAAACGAGGCGGTGCAGTATAAGAACTAGAGGATGCAGGGTTAGGTGCTGGCTGAGCTGCAGGATCTGGCTGTGAAAACTATAAAGCGTAACCCACGCGGATGACTTTTACCTCCTGTCCATTTAACAGTATAGCGTATAATCATCTTGTGGTCCAGAACAGGCATAGGTGGCTGCATCATCTCATCATCCTTCCATTTGACCCCCGCCCGTGCACAGAGAGCACAAATAAGAGAGGGATGTGGTAACCCACCAGTGGTACCACCCTCTGCAGCACGGATAATGGAGTTCCTAATAATAAGGCCAACGTTCATGGTCTTCCCAGTCACCAAACAATACAAAAGCACGGCTCTCTCCTTTGTCACGTCGCTCACATGAGTAGACGACATTAGTTTAGCACACAAGAAAGCATACCACGCCTTACCATACTGACTGAGCCTGGATTACGGAAAGTTCATGCTACCACGCCCACGAGCTTTCCATGTTGTACCCGGCTGACACAAATCTTAAATTATCTGATCGTAGTCAGGTCCATTACGCACAAAAGCTGTGTACTCGCTATGAGAACCCGAATCTGCCAAGGCATAGATGTGATTAATCTCTGAGCAATCAAAATTCACAGTCTGTCCTCGCACTCGCACCGTAAACCCGTCACGGTCCTTAACATGCGCATAAAATTCCTTTACCACGACTATAACTGCTGGATCCGGTTGTGCCGTGAACAAACCCCATCGACGCTCAGCAATCATTAAAACCATCTCGCCATTTTGTGCAGTTGGTTGCAACCCCTGTTCGGGAACTAATGGCCGCTGTGCGAATTTAAGATATCTATCTTGCACTTCTGCACTAGCAAATCGCTTCTTGTCAAAGGTCTTAGTTGGAGTAGAAGTAGATCCTTCCCCACGTTGTCTTTTGGATGCCATAGCTACCTAAAAGCACGAAATAGTGTAATTCAGTTCATTATACCATAACATATTTGCACAACAAGATAGTCAACTAAGAACTAGTGCAATGATCATATAACAAGTGCATAGTGGAAACCCCCAAACGTAAGGTCTATAGCAATTTCATAGTGATTCAAGCCACATAAGTGTCATCATGCCCATAATTGCTACAAGAACCAAACGAGAAAGCAATGACAATACCCAACAGTGAAAAGTATACCATATTGCTCAGATACCATGATGCCAATTATAAACTCAATTGTGGACTAACATCATGAGGGTTTCCCAAAACGGGTGTGGCAAGGCAATGCATAGGCAATCTAATCATATGCACGTTAACTATGTATCATGAGCCATCAAGCATGTAATTGCACATTATCCCCAAAAACATTCACACAAGCATATTATCAAACACCTAGTGGGCGACATGGAAATTTCAACATGCAATACTTCAATAAGTGCAAGCATGAACCCCAATCATAGATAAGGCATTCCCAAACAAGGTATCATGTCAAACAAACAAAAGTTTTTGATAAATTCGCCTCATACCGTGCATAACTAATTCAATTAAAACAACAAAATAACTGACCTTGACGTACCGTTGAAAGAGAGAAAAAGTATGGAGAGAGTGCTTAATCCAGATCCTAAATCCGTGCTAGCAAAATTGCTTGTGTGCAAGTACTACTTGGGAACAAAAGTCTTGGGAGTAATTGAGATATATGGAAGAAAAGGGAAGAAAGAAGAAAAAAGGCTGCTATTGTGCGGTACCTGTATAGGGCTGGAAGCCCTATTTTTTTTCTAAATGCCGATTATAGCGCCGAGGCGCCATATTTTGCTTACCTTCAGCGCCGGGGCACCATAAACAGTGTCTGGGTATTAGCTATAGCGCCGGGGCGCCATACTCCTTTGTTTTATAGCGACGGGGCGCCATAAACAGTACATGTGAAGGAGCCTTAGCGCCGAGGCGCTATTCTTCTTAGTATTATATAGCCGGGGCGCTATAACTTTTTAGACCGTTCTGCTTTTGGCGCGAGGGCGCTGGATTTGTGCTTGATGACTACCTTCTTCCCATACTTAAGCAAATGTTGTCCAATTCAAGCTTCTACATGCTACAAAATACCCAAACACCCAAGTTAGTCCTAAAAAAAAACATAATCAATTAACTAAACAAAGGAAAAAAAACACAAAATTAAACCGCTGGGTTGCCTCCCAGGTAGCGCTAAGTTATAGTCAATTAGCTTGACTTTCTCTGAAGATCATGTTGTAGAAAGGACTAAAGGACTAAGGTGACTTTCTGTCTGTCCACCTCATCCCCAAAGTAATGCTTCAACCTCTGTCCATTCACCTTGAACGATTGATCCGAAAATTTGTCGTATACTTCAATCGCGCCATGTGGAAAAACCGTCTTCACTGTGAATGGTCCCGACCATCTTGACTTCAGCTTCCCGGGAAGAAGTTTGAGTCTGGAGTTGAAAAGTAAAACCCTTTGACCCGGTTCAAATGTTCTTTCTATGATCTTAAGATCATGCCATTTCTTCACCTTCTCCTTGTACAGCTTCGAGTTTTCATATGCTCGTAATCGAAATTCGTCCAACTCATTGATTTGAAGTAGTCGTTTTTCCCCTGCAGCTGTTGAATCAAAGTTCAATTTACGAATTGCCCAATATGCCTTGTGCTCGAGCTCCATAGGAAGATGACAAGCCTTTACATAAACAAGCTGAAATGGTGACATGCCCAACGGAGTTTTATAAGCAGTCCGATAGGCCCACACAGCATCATCCAGTTTCAAAGACCAATCCTTCCTCGTCGGATTCACAATTTTTTCGAGGATTCTTTTTACTTCTCGATTGGATACTTCAGCCTGTCCGTTCGTCTGGGGGTGATAAGCTGTAGCAATACGATGATTTACCCCATACTTGGCCAGCAACGCTGTGAACTGCCTGTTGCAGAAATGACTACCTTCATCGCTAATAATGGCCCTAGGAGTCCCAAATCTAGTAAAAATACTTCGATGCAAAAACTTTAGGACTACCTTGGCATCATTTGTCGGGAGTGCTGCCACTTCTACCCATTTAGACACATAGTCAACGGCTAACAAGATGTAGAGATTACCGCACGAAGACACGAAAGGGCCCATGAAATCAATCCCCCAAACATCAAAAACTTCTACTTCAAGGATTGTATTCAAAGGCATTTCATTCCTCTTTGAAATATTACCTACTCTCTGACATCTATCACACCGCTGAACAAAACTGTATGCATCTTTAAAGATTATCGGCCAGTAGAATCCTGCTTGAAGTACTCTAGCCGCTGTTCTCTCTCTGCCATAATGTCCTCCATACACAGAAGAATGGCAATCATGTAAAATCCCTTCGGTCTCACTATACGGGATACACCTTCTTATCATTTGATCCGCACACTGTTTAAACAAATACGGCTCATCCCATATATACCATTTAACATCATGCAGGAACTTTTTCTTTTGGTGTCCCACCAAGTCAGAAGGTATCATCTTACTCACCAAGTAATTTGCGTAATCCGCAAACCATAGCACGTCCCCTTGCATCACAAATAACTGCTCATCCGGAAAGGATTCATTAATTCCAACTTTGCTGTCTACCTCCCTTTCTGGCTGCTCTAGTCGAGACAAGTGGTCTGCCACTTGGTTTTCGGTACCCTTCCTATCCTTGATCTCCAAATCAAATTCTTGCAAAAGCAATATCCACCTGATCAACCTGGGCTTTGCATCCTTCTTCGCCACTAGGTGTCGAATTGCCGAGTGATCCGTATACACTATCACCTTTGTGCCTATCAGATATGACTTAAATTTATCAAAGGCGTACACCACTGCCAATAACTCTTTCTCTGTGGTGGTGTAGTTTAACTGTGCATTTGTAAGGGTCTTGCTGGCATAGTATATCACATGAAACATCTTTTCCTTCCTTTGCCCCAAAACAGCCCCTACTGCGTAATCACTGGCATCACACATAAGCTCAAACGACAACTCCCAATCTGGTGCTGTGATAACTAGTGCTGACGTTAACTTTATTCTTTAAATGCTCAAATGCCTGCATGCAAGCCTCATCAAAATTAAACTGTGCATCCTTCTCCAATAAACTGCACAATAGTTATCTTGGAGAAGTCCTTGATGAATCTGCGGTAGAAGCCTGCATGTCCAAGAAAACTGCGAACACCTTTTACTGACGTAGGTGGAGGTAAATTTTCAATAGTTTCCAGCTTTGCCCTATCCACCTCAATCCCTTTCTTTGAAACTTTGTGTCCCAGTATGATTCCTTCTTGTACCATAAAATGGCACTTCTCCCAATTCAGTACTAAGTTTGTCTCAACACATCTCTTTAAGACCATTACCAAATTTTCAAGACATAGATCGAAAGAATCACCAAATACCGAGAAGTCGTCCATAAAAACCTCAACATTCTGTTCTACCATGTCTGAAAAACTCGCTGTCATACATCTCTAAAAAGTTACTGGAGCATTGCATAACCCGAAAGACATCCTTCTAAAGGCAAAAGTGCCGTATGGACATGTAAAAGTAGTCTTTTCCTGGTCTTATGGAGCTATCATAATCTGATTGTAGCCTGAATATCCATCCAGAAGACAATAGTACTCATGACCCGCCAGTCGGTCCAACATCTGATCGATAAACGGTAGTGGAAAATGGTCCTTCCTTGTAGCTTTGTTAAGCTTGCGATAGTCCATGCAAATTCTCCACCCTGTTACGGTTCGCGTTGGGATCAGCTCGTTATTCTCATTGGTGACAACGGTCATTCCACCCTTCTTTGGTACGCACTGCACAGGGCTCACCCATGCACTATCCGAGATAGGGTAGATTATTCCCGCATCCATCCATTTCAGTATCTCCTTCTTAACCACTTCTTTCATTATAGGATTGAGCCTTCTTTGCTGTTCAACTGTCGGCTTGCTACCATCTTCTAGTAAGATCTTGTGCATGCAAAAAGACGGGCTTATTCCCTTGATATCGGCTATGGTCCATCCAATAGCTGATTTAAATTCTCTAAGCACTCATAGCAGTTTTTCCTCCTGAAAAGATGTTAGTGCAGCCGAAATAATCACAGGTAGCTTAGAATCTTTATTTAAAAATGCATACCTGAGATGTTCTGGAAGTGGTTTAAGTTCAAGTTCGGGAGGTATCTCAAGAGATGGTTTCAACTTTACCGATGTCTCTCCGGCTTTCGTAAGTGGCTCAATAGGTGTTCTGAATTTTCTGAATTTGGGGGTGGTATCCAAGTATTGCACAAGTTCAGCACATTCTTCATTCTCCAAATCTGAATTTTCAGCAATCACTCTCTGCAGTGGTTCATATAGCCCCAACAAACTCTCCATGTCATCATTCATTATGCTATCCACCAAGTCAACTCTGAAACACTCCTCTTCATCAGTCGGGAGCTTCATTGCTTTAAAAACGTTAAACGTCACCTCCTGCTCATGTACACGCATTATAAGCTCCCCTTTCTGCACGTCTATCAAAGTCCTCCCAGTGGCTAGGAATGGTCTCCCTAATATGATTGGTATATTTTTGTCCTCTTCATAATCCAGAATGACGAAGTCCGCCGGAAAGATAAATTTGTCCACTTTCACCAGTACGTCTTCCACTATCCCCCGTGGATATGTGATAGATCTATCAGCTAGCTGTAAGGAAATATTCGTTGGCCTTGGTTCAGGCAATCCCAACTGACTGAATACTGACAACGGCATCAGGTTGATACTTGCCCCAAGATCACACAAACATTTATCGAAGCTCATCTTTCCGATCGTGCATGGGATTATGAAATTGCCCGGATCTTTCAGCTTTGGAGGTAATTTACGCTGAAGCACTGCACTGCATTCCTCTGTCAAGGCCACTGTCTCAAACTCGTCTAACCTTCTCTTCCTTGACAGTATACCCTTCATAAACTTTGCATAACTTGGCATTTTTTCCAATGCCTCCGCGAAAGGTATGTTAATCTGCAGTTTCTTAAAAACCTCCAAAAACTTTTGGAACTGTTTATCATCCCTCTGTTTATTCAATCTTTACGGATATGGAACTCGAGGGTGAACTTGCGGTACTGTATTCACGGGCTTCTCATCTGAACTAGCTTTCTCCTTCTCTACTGACTCGTAGTTATCCTTCTTCTCTTTCTGTTCATCTCCAATTTTTATCTCAGTTTCTACCCCAGTGTCATCCCCTTGTAAACTCGGTGCTGCTGAGTCTGGTACATTTCCTGAATATTGCTTTCCCGATCTGAGTGTAATGGCCTGACACTGTTCCTTACCTTCTCTCCGTGGATTTGCCTCTGTGTTACTTGGCAATGAACCCTGGTGCCTGCTGTTAAGCATAGTTGCCATTTGCCCCCATCTGAGCTTCCAGATTTTTAATAGCCACTGCCTGGCTTTTGATCATCACCTCTGTATTCGCCATGTACTTTAACATCATCTCCTCCATTTCTGATTTCTTTTCCTGTGGAGGTGCATATGGAGTAGGATGTTGTTGTTGAGAATATCCCGATGGAAAAGGTGGTCGTGGAGCATACTGTTGCTTGCGCTGCGCCGGCTGGAACTGATTGTTCTGCTGAAACTGTTGCTGCTGATTTCCTTGGTTGTTTTGACCAACTAAAGATTGGATGATTGCGGTTGTTGGGGTGGTATGTGTTCTGAAAATGACCTTGGTCTTTCTTATAAGTGTTCACATACTGCGCCGACTCCGAGTTAATAGCACATTGATCTATTGAATGCGACCCCGTGCAAATCTCACATACGAAAGCAACTGACTTGGCTTTGCTTTCCGACAAGGAATCTATTTTCTTTGCCATAACCACCATCTGTGCTGACAACTGGGTAATAACATCCACTTCCAACAAACCTGCAACTCTGGGTTGTGACGTTCTGGCTGTAGGATTCTGGAAATCATTTGCTGTCATAGTCTCGATAAGGTTATAAGCCTCGTCATAGTTCTTTTGCCCCTAAAGCTCCACCCGCAGCTGCATCTACCATCTGCCTAGATTGCCATCCCAATCCATTATAAAATGTGTTGATCACCATCCAATCTAGCATCCCATGGTATGGACACTTCCTTAGCATCTCCTTGTACCTATCCCAAGTCTCGTATAAGGACTCACCCTGTTGTTGTTCAAATTGAGAAATTGCTGTCCTTAGTTTTGCAGTTTTAGCCATTGGGAAAAACTTGGCTAGAAATTTTTGTGCTAGGTCCTCCCATGTAGTAATTGATCCTGCAGGCAAAGAATGGAGCCAACTTCTTGCTTTATCCCTTAATGAGAATGGGAATAGCCTTAGTCGGATAGCATCCTCCGTCACCCCATTGTACTTAAATGTATCACAAATTTCAATGAAACTCAAAAGATGCTCATTAGGATCGTCTGTAGCAGCACCCCCAAACTGGACCCAATTCTGCACCATTTGAATGGTTCCTGGTTTAATCTCAAAGGTATTTGCTGCTATTGTCGGTCTGACTATGCTAGACTGCAATCCCGTGATGTTTGGCATGGAATACTCCCTCAAAGCTTTATGTTCCTCTCTTTGCTCGATTCTCTGTTCCTCCGCCATCTTCGGAATAGTTCTTTCTAACTGTGCTTGTAAATTCCTACGCACTCTTGCTTTCCAACCTCTTCCGTCAATATTATCCTGAGCTGGTGTTAATTCTGAGTTAGATGATCGTGTGTGCATAAAAATTCTACAAGTACCTGAAACCAAAACAAAAATAAAAATAGAAATAAGAAAAGATTAGAGTTGTCTAAGTCAAACAATATAGCTTAAAACTGATGATAATAATAAAAATCTAACGCCTGTCCCCGGCAACGGCGCCAAAAACTTGTTGCTTCTTTTTAAGTCTTAAATAAAAGAGCTCTAACTCACGCAAGTATACGTGATTAACAAGTAATACAAAGGAAGTAAAGTATCGTCCCACAGAGACAGGATTAAATTAAATCACTATGCATCAGTTCTATCGCTATACTTATTTGCTTAAACTATTGACTTATTTTTGGTGACAAAATTATTTCTATATTAATTAATAACTAAATATGCAAATACTAACGAAATATGTCAAGCCTGGAATTAATGGGATCCTAACTTCATTTAACAATTCATCTAATTACCACTATCATGCTAGTAAGTTCACATATCACAGAAAAGTAACCAAGGACACTAAAATAGACATAACCATTTGTCAATGCATTATGACCTACTTACATAACATCTCCATACTTGATAGACACCATGTAATCATCACTATAACCAAAATCACTATATTTCTATGTGAAATTGCAATTATATTGATTTTAAACACAAGTCCCTATTTTGACTCTTACGGTGAAACAGTATATTTCTATCTGATTCACAAAATATTAAGCTATCCAATTAAGCCTCATATTCGCAAGCTATCATGATTACAATCCATACTTATATGTTATTTTTCAATTCCATATAAGTACTGAAATCGAATGATGATCAAGCATTCATACGTTCAAAACAATCATGAAAGAAATTCCTTATGACATAAAAATCAAGCTAACAATTAAGACTGTAATTAAACTACATATTAAAATCCGTTAGAATCCCATAATGGAGATTAGTTCATGTCTGAACCAAAAGCCATTATGGGGTCAACACTATCCATGGAAAATAAACAATTAATTGAATTAAGAAGAAGTAATTTTATCAAACCCAATTGTGAATAAATTCCAAAGTAAGCTTAACCCACATCAAAATCCTGAGCTTGAACAAAAGTAATCCACAAAATATCTCTAAGTTCTCTCTAAAGAAAAGTAGAATAATAAAACAAATAATTCACCACCTATTCTAATGTTGCCCTAATTACATAAGATAAGCATTCAGTCCTCTTCCGTATCCAATTCTGCTTCTAGTAGATAAACTGCCGCACCTAAACTGCCTTTGGCGCCCCGGCGCCATATCCAATACATTTATAGCGCCCCGACGCCATATCCAAAATTACCAAAATGCCCCTAGCCTCAAGTTTAATTCCCAAACACCTGAATTGACCTTGTTACCCTTCCAATTCCCTCCTGCACAACATAAACACAAAAACGAATAAAATGATAATAAAAATACTCAAAGAAAACAACAAATTAAGCTCAAAAGCACTAAATTCGTAGGTATAAAACCTACTCATCAGTTACTAATCCCAAGATTCGGTAACCTTAATACATAAAATCAAAACACACCCTAAATATTAAATCAGGGTTCGAATTACAATGATAGTAAATTAAACTAGGCATAAACTAAAGTCAGCTACTTGAAGTCTATCACTTCAACTTTTCCTTGCCCTTGTCTTTGCCTGAAGTCTCGGGCTTAACTGCAATAAGGTTCATGATATACAAGGGTGAGCAACTAGTTTGCTCAGGAAGTTTAAATAGCAACAGGAATGACATATATCATGAATTAAAGAGATATCTGAGATTGATTCAACAGTGAGAGTATGAAAGCAAGAATAATAACAGCTCTTTAAGATAAGCAATAGTCAACAAAGACCATGAACATTTCACTTCCAATAGAATCAATAGTTAATTGACCCTTTGGTTACTGACTCAGAAATAAGTACTCGAGGGGATCAGCCTCTAGTACCCTATGTGTATGCATAACATTTAATTTCTGTTCTCTGTATCTTATATCCGATACGTGGGGTACTCCCCTATATTGAAGGGGTGTTCATAAAGTCCAAGATTCCGCACCATCAATTGGTTTGGATAGCTAAGACTTAACTATGGCATTTCATCCATATTAGAACTTTAAATAAAGTACAAGTCAACGTCTGCGCGAACAAACAATTGCACAATGTGCCAATGCCAATAACAACGATGTGGAATAATTGTTAAGTAATTAAACCACTTAGACCATGCTTGAAGAATTAAAGGTTCAAGCTTAAATATTAACTTGCAATAAATTATACAAGAATGGGTTCAAGAACTTGCAACAATTAAGGTTTCGGGGTAGAAAACTTGCATAATACACCACATCCTACTTGAATGTAAATTGAGTAGGTTTAAAGGAAACTTGCCTGATAGCTTATCTACAATAATCTAGCTTTAAATTAAATTGCGTGAAACGACCTATCATTAGTAAGATCGATTCCTTAGTTAGTACAGTATAAACTAGCATGGGTTTACACTTTACAAGAGGTTACACACCAAATAATCCTAACACATAGACACGTAGATGTTAACCATCATTACCAAGTCTATAAACATTAATTCCCATCTTAGATAAATGAGTTAACAAGCCTAGAATAGCTTGGTTCTATGCATCAATGTAAGCTTGAACACATAGCACATCAATTAAGTCATGCATTACAGCTTGGAGACCTACCTACATACATGCTACAAGACTCTGTTCATAACTTAAAGCAACAGGGCAAAACTGGCGACCGGCGCGGCCGCGCTTGTTTTTGCCTTGGGAGTGGCGCGACCGTGCCACTCACTGGACAAACCAAGAATGAGATTTCATTCAGATGGAATCCAAGCCTATTCTTAGCATGCAAGTTACTGATATTAATTACATACACATGCTCATAAGGTTATTAACTTGAGTTTGAAACCTAGCATGCTCATTCTAAATCTAATCCAAAGTTATAAGGCTTTATAACGGGAAATCCTAACGATTTAGGCCAAACGAATCCATTTCACAAGTAATCCGCTATTATGGTCATAATGTCCCATAATAAGACTAGACCATACTTAATATGCATGCTCGGATGTAAACAACACATGCACATACTAAACACATAGCTTATACTTGGAATTCACGCCTTAAACATATTCGCACATGCCAAATTAATGCTTAGCTAAATGGTGTTCATGTCAATCATGTCTAGAGGCATAATGAGTCCTAACAATTATGCTTGTATGGTCAGAACACAACTTTCCACAATATTTGACGATACTCGCCTTTAAACTCTATATTTTTCTTTGAAAATCATACTAAGACAACTCATGCCATGTAGCTAGCTCATGCAATACAAATTGGAAATCATAACTCACATGCATTTCAACACATATTTAAGCTATATACACATACTCAAATGGTCAGATTATAAAGAGACGCCCATTTGACAATTTCATTTCGAAATTCTTAAGTTTTACTTTTTAAAATTACATATATAGAGTAACATATGCAACTCATGGTATTTACAGGGATTCTAGATACATAGTAACCTATTTTTTTATGCATAAAGGAACTAAGCTAGCATGTTCAAAACATCAGAACACCTCAACTATTTCTGGCAGGCAGCGCGGCCGCGTTGGTTTTGGCCTTGGGAGTGGGGCGGTCGCGCCACTCCTGCACTTCTTCACGCTCGGCTCTGCTTTTGCAGAACTCAAAAATTTATATGGCCTAAACTTTCTAAATGCAATTCAGTGCAACCACATTGGTCCCAAATATGTATATAAACCCATATAACATCATTACACTAATTAACAAACTAATTAGCAAGAATCATGGATGTCATCAGAATTTTTATTGCTAAAAATTTAAGAACACAATGTACCTTCTTGATGCTAATTTGAAATCCTTAAATGCTTAATAGCAGATTACTCTCACTCTCAGCAATGCTCACTCTATATATATGATTTTAACAGAGAATTTAGCAACTGGAATTGTGAAGGCAAAGGTTCCAATTTATAGCAAATCCATTAACCATGCCAAGCTTTTGCCCATTTTGTTAAACCAACGGGAAGAAGGAGAAGCTGATGGGTATTGAAGGTTTGGTAAATCACCCACACCCTCCTTCATCATTCTCACCATCTGATAACAAGCAAGCTTAGGCCTCATGCCTATACAATGGCTGAAGATGTGACTCCCACTGTGCATTTACTATTTGATTTCTCTCCCTTATTGCAGACCACGGCTGGGAAATAAAATGGGATATGTCCCATTACTCTTGTCCCAAACTAATGTTATTTAGTTAAATGAACCACAACAATTACAAACCCAATTAAATCTAGTATATATTTATTACCCAATTCGTAATTACATAAAAGATGAAATTAATAACTTAATCTAGTCCACTTAGTATTAAATTACTAAACAGACTACTACATAATAATATCAATATTGCACACATTAATTAATAATTATATTAATTAATCTATGCAATTTAAATTCCTCCACTATATTCAAAATAATTGAATATTTAATTAACAGAAAACTTTTTCAATTCTTCGGATATTAAACCTTAGGGCTAGTCCACTAATTTAATTAAACCATTAGTGACTCCCTTTAATAAATCTTGGCAACTACGCGAAGTTACCACATAATCACATAATCAATTTATCTCCCAAGATTTAAATAAGCATACAAAGCTAACTCATTAAAAATAAAAAATTTATATTTAAATAATAATGGAGTTTAAAAATTCCACGGTCATTACATCCTTCCCATCCTTATAAAAATTCCGTCCTCGAAATTGTAAAATAAAGTTACTCAAATAATTGCGGATAATTCGCTCTCATCTTCTCCTCGAGTTCCCACGTAGCTTCCTCAACTGCGTGATTTCTCCAGAGAACTTTAACGGAATGAATGATCTTATTCCTTAGCTTCTGTTCCTTCCTATCAAGTATTTGGACAGGAATCTCCTCATACGATAAGTCCTTCTCGACTTGAATTGGTTCGTAGGATATAACGTGCTTGTAGTCTGGTTTGTATGGCCGCAACACTGACACATGAAACACATTGTGAATATGCTCAAGTTCAGGAGATAATGCTACCTCGTACGCCACTTCACCGACTCGCCTCAAAATCTCGAACGGTCCTATGAACCTCGGGCTTAACTTGCCCTTTTTTCCAAAACGAATCTTCCCTTTCCAAGGAGATACCTTCAGGAACACAAAACTACCCATGTCGAAGTCTCGCTTTTGACAATGCAGATCAGCATACTTCTTCTGACGGTCTTGAGCTGCTACTTGGCGGTTTCTGATTAGTTTCACCGTATCTACGGTCTGCTGCACCATTTCAGGTCCTAGGAGTTTTCGTTCTCCAACCTCGTCCTAACACAATGGTGTTCGACACCTTCTCCCATATAGTGCTTTGTATGGTGGCATACCGATACTAGCGTGATAACTATTATTGTAAGTGAACTCCACCAATGGCAAATGATTATCCCAGCTGCCCTTTAAGTCCATCACGACTGCTCGGAGCATGTCTTCCAGAGTTTGAATCGTGCGCTCACTCTGGCCGTCAGTTTGAGGATGATACGTTGTACTCAACCTCAACTGCGTTCCCAATCTCTCCTGTAGACTCCTCCAAAAATTTGACATGAAACGCGGATCCCTGTCCGAAACAATTGATACCGGCACTCCATGTCGAGACACTATCTCCTTTACATAGAGTTTATCCAATTGCTCCAGATTGTACCGTATTTTAATCGGTAGAAAAATGAGTAGACTTGGTCAAACGGTCCACAATCACCCAGATGGCGTCTAAACCCTTTTGTGTTGGTGGCAAGCCCACCACAAAGTCCATGGTGATGTGCTCCCATTTCCACTCCGGAATCTCTAATGGTTTATAGTAGTCCGCTCGGTCGCTGGTGTTCTGCTTTAACTCGTTGGCATGTCAGACATCTGCTGACAACACTCTGCTACTTCCCTCTTCATATTCGGCCACCAAAAGTATGGCCGCAAATCCTGATACATCTTCGTGCTACCAGGATGTACTGAGTACCTCGTACTGTGAGCTTCTTGGAGAATCTCTTCTCTTAACTCCGGATTCGACGGTACCCAGATCCTCCCTTTCAAACCTTAGCAGCCCTGTACTATCAATCTAATACTTGAGTTTTTCCCCTTCGAAAATTCGTTTCCTTATGCCATCACATTCTTCATCCTTCTCCTGAGCTTCCTTTATTTTATCCAATAAGGTCGGTCTCATTGTCACCGTACATAATTTCTCATTTGACTCTCTCTGATATTTGATCCTCCAACTCAAGTCGTTCAAAATCCCTTACCAACTTTTCTTGAGTGGTTAGCTTTAGCAACTTCTCTCTGCCTTTTCTGCTTAAGGCATCGGCCACTACATTTGCTTTGCCTGGATAGTATAAAATCTCGCAGTCATAATCTTTGATCAATTCTAACCATCGGCGTTGCCTCATGTTCAGCTCCTTCTAAGTGAAGATATATTTTAGACTTTTGTGATCCGTATATATCTTGCACTTTTCTCCGTATAGGTAGTGCCTCCATATTTTCAAGGTGAAAACTACCGCGGCCAACTCCAGGTCATGAGTCAGGTAACCCTTCTCATAGTCCTTCAACTGATGTAATGCGTACGCAATGACCTTGTCATGTTGCATCAACACACAACCAAGACCTTTGTGTGACGCATCGCTATACACTATAAAGCCTCCAGTGTTGTCTGGTAAGGGCCAACACCGGCGCTTGACTAAGTCTCTTCTTCAGCTCCATAAAACTCTCCTCACACTTATTTGTCCAAATGAACTTGACTGCTTTCCTGGTGAGATTGGTTAACGGCGATGCTATCTTTGAAAAATCTTGGATAAATCTCCGATAGTATCCTGCCAATCCCAAAAAACTCCTGATCTCCGTTGGCGTCTTAGGCCGTTCCCAATTGATAACCGCTTCCACTTTTGTTGGATCCACCGAAACACCATCTTTGTCAATGACATGACCTAGAAACTGCACCCTCTATAATCAAAACTCACACTTAGAAAACTTTGCGTACAACTTCTCTCTTCTGAGAGTCTCCAATACAGTCCTTAAATGTTTAGCATGTTCTTCCTTTGTCTTCGAATACACCAAGATGTCATCAATGAATACGACTACGAACTTATCCAAGTATTGCTTGAACACTCTGTTCATCATATCCATGAATGCCACTGGTGCATTCGTTAATCCAAATGACATTACCAGAAACTCGAAATGCCCATAACGAGTCCTGAATGCCGTCTTCGGAATATCTTCTTGTCTCACCTTCAATTGATGATAGTCTGTTCTTAGATCGACCTTTGAAAAGTATTTCGCTCCCTTGACTTGATCAAACAGATCGTCAATTCTGGGTAACGGATACTTATTCTTAATTGTGACTTTGTTCAACTCACGATAGTCGATACAAAGTCTCAATGAATCATCCTTCTTCTTTACAAATAGAACTGGCGCTCCCCATGGAGACACGCTCGGTCTGATATAACCCTTATCTAATAGTTCCTGTAGTTGAACCATTAGTTCTTTCATTTCTACTAGGGCCATTCAGTAAGGCGCCTTGGATATCGGTGTCGTCCCGTGTACTAAGTAAATCACAAATTCTATCTCTCTATCTGGCGGGCAGTCCAGGATTTTCGTCTAGGAAGACATTAGCGCACTCCCTCACGACAGGTATCTGACTCAGTTCATCCGTGACTCGACAAGTATTAACTACGTGAGCCAACTAACCTATGCAACCTTTTCTAAGCAACTTCCTTGCTTGCATCATCGTCAAACAACAAGATTATCCTGGCGATTTACTACCATAGAATGCCACCTTCGACTTATCTGGAGTTTGCAGGTGTACACACTTCTCCTTACAATCGATGACTGCTTCGTGACTTGATAACCAATCCATCCCAAGGATTACGTCAAACTCCCCCAAACAAATTGGTATCAAGTCCACGCTGAGCTCAAATCCTCGCAATTTTGACGCAACAATTCCTATGAATGTATTCTACGGGAATAATTTCTTTGTTTTCTACTTCTACGTTCATAGGGTGCTCTAACCTTTCGTGAGGTAAGTCTAACCTTCTAGCAAATTCTTCCGAAACAAAAAAGCGGGTAGCACCCGAATTAAACAACACGAATGCATTTATATCATTGATTGGGATGATACCTGACACTACGTCCTTAGACTCTACCGCATCCTTGATGGTCATGTTGAATGTGCATGCCGTTGGTCTGTTAGCTTAAGTGGCTGGCCCTTCAAAGCTCAGCCTGTTGTTGTTATTGTTGTTGTTATTGTGGTTACGGTTGCCGCTAGCTGTATCACCCTTTCTTTTCGGGCAATCTTTGATCTGGTGGTCTGGGGCTCCACACGAGAAACACCCTCCTTTCTACTTATTCGGACACTGAGGAGCCATGTTCCCTGGTTGTCCACAACGATAACAAACACTTTTCCCTCTCATGCACCCCCTTGAGTGGTCCTTTCCGCAGCTGCTGCACTTCCCAGTTTACTTGGGCTCTCCCCCGGACTTGTTGCCTCTGGAGGATTGGCTCTCCATCCATTTATGCTTATTGGGGTTATTGCCTCCGCTGCTTCCCCCTTTCGGCCCTAACTGACCGGCCTTCTTTTGTTGCTTAAAACGTGCTATGGCTTCATTGCCTCCTTCCGCAATGATAGCCCTTTCTAGCAGTTCAGAGAAATTCTTAATCTTTAACATAGAGACAATTTTCTGTACCCACGGCTTCAATCCCAACTCGAACCTTCTTGCCTTCCTGGCCTTCATGTTCACCTGATGTGGAGCGAATCGGGCTAACTCGTTAAACTTTGCCGCGTACTCTACGACCGTCATACCGCCCTATTTCAGTTCCAGAAACTTAACCTCCATATCTTACTGCGTACTCTCCGAGAAGTAATTCTCGAAGAATAGCTCCTTGAATCTGTCCTATGGAATGACTCCATCGCCTGACCGTCCCTTATTGGCTTTCCACCAATAATTAGCTTCGCCCTTCATCATGAAGGTGGCAAATCCAGTTTTCTGCTCCTCGGCCACTCGGGCGACCTCGAAGACTTTCTCTATCTCTTCGATCCAAGTTTGGGCTTCTATTGGGTTGAGAGTTCCCTTGAACTTGGGTGGTCCAACCAGTTTGAAATCCTTAAAGTTGGCCAAATGATGCGCTGGCTGAGGTGCTGGTTGTGCCCCTGCTGGTGGGGGTCGAGCCTGCATAGCCTCGACTAGCAGTTCAGCAAATATTCTCATTGGGTTAGGTTGATCTCCAACTTCACTTTCTGACTTAGTGATACATTGGTTGCGGGGTCTACCTCTTGGCGGCATTATGATCTGCTAAAGAACAAATCTTAGGCTTTTGCTTATTATGCTACAATTTTCGCACTATGTTGGTTAAGTTAGCATTTAATAGCAAAAGCATCTATCAAACATATTTGGAAAAGAAACAACTGCATTTATATTCATATACCAATGTTTTAATACAGACTGACCCAACATTTGGCATACTACTATATATGCTCAATGGCACCATCTGCCTACTACTAACTATCCTCTATTAAACAAAAGGTGAGGATTCACTACTACCTACCCCCTTTAACAGAACAAAAGTTGGGGTTGACTACCATTCTAAGCATACAATCGGCATTTGGATTTACATCATAAATCTGTCCCTATTAAACAAAAGTGGGACTCACTACAGTTACTAAGTACATACAAAGGTACTACATCAATAAGTCAATATCTGCTATGGCGGACTACCCGACGGAGTGCCTGTCGAGCCAACCGATCAACCACTCGGCGTCTAATCATGCGCCGACTACTGCCCTCCTCCCGAGGGTATCTCCTGACTCGATCCTGCAATCTGGTCACTGCTGTATATATGGCATACTCTAAGGTATCGATCCTGGCGGATCCATCTCGAATCTCTCCCTCTAGCACATCCACACTTGTGGCTGCGTGAACCCAGAACTCTTGCATTCGAATCCTTTCTACCTGCTCCAAGTTTCGCTCAGCCCTAACAGCTTGTAGAACTGTCTGCAGCTCCACCTCCCTGACATCTGCCTGCTCTAATGCCTGCCTCAACTGACTATTTTACAAGAATAACTGTTGCACTGTGGGGCTTAACTGGGGTGTAGCACTCTCTAACTACTGAATCTGAGCTTTCAGCTCAGCTATCTGGAACTGTAGCGAGTACGCCTCTGCCTTATACTGATCTTCCATCTCCAGATGGACAGAATTCTCCTCCTCTAAGTGTGCGATACGAGTATTCTGCTGCTCAATAATCTGCTCCTGCTCTATTATGCGATCGGCATAATCTCCAAGCAAGTCATCCTGGAATGTGTGGAATACCGGGGATCCCTCCTCAGGTACCTCCTCAGCAGTTCCACCTATCTCTACCTCAGTCGGGTCCTCCTCGGACTCATCATCCCTGTCCTGACTGCCGGATCTCAACACTCCGCCTATGACAGGCTCTACCAAATCTACCAAGTAGTCCTCTTCTGAGCCGGGCCCACTCAATGGTACTCTTGGGGCAACAGGTGCATAGCCCACTAACTGCTCTGTAACAACAGGTATATCAGTGAATACCTCCTCCTCTCAGACTCCACTGGTCTCTCCTACGTCAGCCATCCTACAAACACACAAAACTAACATTAGTACAATAATAAAATATATTCATTGAAGGAATGAAGTTATATTTCATTGGGTACTACTCGACTCGATGAATTCCCCAATTCATCAAAATACCAAATATGATAAATCTTCCTGATTTATCTCCTAATGCACTCAATACGAGTTTAATACTAAGGTTATAACCTAGGTTTCACAATCCTAACATTTATAACCTACAACTTTGATACCAACCTATGACGCCCCCAAATTCAAGTCTCTATTACCCGAATTTGGTCATCACGATCCAATATAAGCATCCACCTCCAAACAACATACAATGACTAAATGCGGAATATAATAAACATATGTTGTTCATTCGAAAGGTGTTACTAATCCCAAGATTCGGTAACCTTAATACATAAATCAAAACACACCCTAAATATTAAATCAGGGTTCGAATTACAATGATAGTAAATTACACTAGGAATAAACTAAAGTCAGCTACTTGAAGTCTATCACTTCAACTTTTCCCTGCCCTTGTCTTTGCCTGAAGTCTCGGGCTTAACTGCAATAAGGTTCATGATATACAAGGATGAGCAACTAGTTTGCTCGGTAAGTTTAAATAGCAACAGGAATGGCATATATCATGAATGAAAGAGATATCTGAGATTGATTCAATAGTGAGAGTACGAAAGCAAGAATAATAACAGCTCTTTAAGATAAACAATAGTCAACAAAGACCATGAATATTTCACTTCCAATGGAATCAATAGCTAATTGACCCTTTGGTTACTGGCTCAGAAATAAGTACTCGAGGGGATCAGCCTTTAGTACCCTATGTGTATGCATAATATTTAATTTCTGTTCTTTGTATCTTATATCTGATATGTGGGGTACTCCCCTATATTGAAGGGGTGTTTATAAAGTCCAAGATTCTGCACCATCACTTGGTTTGGATAGCTTTTAAAATCTATACCGCAAATGTCTAGCCGGATAATGGCTAAGACTTAACTATGGCAGTTCATCCATATTAGAACTTTAAATAAAGTACAAGTCAACGTCTGCGCGAAAACAATTGCACAATGTGCCAGTGCCAATAACAACGATGTGGAATAATTGTTAAGTAATTAAACCACTTAGACCATGCTTGAGGAATTAAAGGTTCAAGCTTAAATATTAACTTGCAATAAAATAATACAAGAATGGGTTCAGGGAACTTGCAACAATTAAGGTTTCGGGATAGAGAACTTGCATAATACACCACATCCTACTTGAATGTAAATTGAGTAGGTTTAAAGGAAACTTGCCTGATAGCTCAGCTACAATAATCTAGCTTTAAATTAAATTGCGTGAAACGACTTATCATTAGTTAGTCAATTCCTTAGTTAGTACAATATAAACTAGCATGGGTTTGCACTTTACAAGAGGTTACACACCAAATAATCCTAACACATAGACACGTAGATGTAACCATCATTACCAAGTCTATAAACATTAATTCATATCTTAGATAAATGAGTTAACAAGCCTAGAATAGCTTGGTTCTATGCATCAATGTAAGCTTGAACACATAGCACATCAATTAAGTCATGCATTACAGCTTGAGACCTACCTACATACATGCTACAAGACTCTGTTCATAACTTAAAGCAACAGGGCAAAACTGGCGACCGGCGCGGCCGCGCTTGTTTTTGCCTTGGGAGTGGCGCGGCCGCGCCACTCACTAGACAAACCAAGAATGAGATTTCATTCAGCTGGAATCCAAGCCTATTCTTAGCATGCAAGTTACTGATATTAATCACATACACATTCTCATAAGGTTATTAACTTGAGTTTGAAACCTAGCATGCTCATTCGAAATCTAATCCAACGTTATAAGGCTTTATAACGGGAAATCCTACGATTTAGGCCAAACGAATCCATTTCACAAGTAATTCGCTATTATGGTCATAATGTCCCATAATAAGACTAGACCATACTTAATATGCATGCTCGAATGTAAACAACACATGCACATACTAAACACATAGCTTATACTTGGAATTCATGCTTTAAACATACTCGCACATGCCAAATTAATGCTTAGCTAAATGGTGTTCATGTCAATCATGTCTAGAGGCATAATGAGTCCTAACAATTATGCTTGTATGGACAGAACACAACTTTCCACAATATTTGATGATACTCGCCTTTAAACTCTATATTTTCCTTTGAAAATCATACTAAGACTGTGACGCCCCGAAAATAGGTCCATACAACCCATTTTGAGTCGCCAATAACATTATACAAAATACAAATACAAATGCGAATTTTCCCATTTACAACTAATAAGTGTTGTGCAAAATACGACAACACAATACAAACACATCTTAAATTCTCGATACACTTATTGCCACACTAATAGTAATGTATTGAGATACTTCTATTATCTCGGACCATCACTCCATTCCCCGGCTAGTCCCCGCTACACTCTCTTTTTCTGAAGAGAACAATGGAACAAAAAGGAAAAGGGTGAGCACAAATAGCCCAGTAGGAAATATTATGACTAAGATAATGAAGAATAAAATTATCTTTAGCCTTCAACCGAAATAAATCAGAGATTTAAAGATATTATAATTGTTCAATAACAACAACTACAGCAGAACGAACAATCCATTAGAAGAGTCAAATAGATTATAATATTTACCATCTTCTATAAGTTAAAAGATCACACCAATATTTTATCCTTGTAACACAAATCAACAGTTCATGTTTATGAACTTCCAAATCAACAGTTTATATTCAACAGCCTCTCTTTGCACTATGTGCCAAAGATATTTATTTGTAACAACATCGCCGGTCATGATCGTGCCAAATGCCAGTTCATCTATGCACTACGGGCCAAAGAGAACTTTCACCATATGCCTTTATTTGTAACACCAAAAGTCATGATTATACCAATACATAGTTTTGGTCAAAAATCATGTCACACCAGTTCATCTTTGCACTACGGGCCAAAGAGAACTATCATCACAATTTAAGTATGAGGATGATGACAATGATATAAAATGAATACAGTGAGATCAAGAATAAGAATGAATATCCAGTGTCGAAGGTTGGACCAAATTGCCAACATGATGACCAAAATGTGGAGTCAAATTCAAGAATGATATTCAAGAATAAAATTCACGATTCAACTATATCGTATCAAACGAAATAGAAAGATTCAGGTGAAAAGATATTAGATGAAGCACAAATTATTAAGGATATCCTACAAATTTTCAGGGATTTTCACCATTTAAAATAAGGTTTTGGAAACAAACAGAGATTTCTTATCATAAATGGAGAAATGTGAAAGCAAAAGATATCCCTTAAAGAGTACAAAAGAAATGATACGTTATACGAGTATAAAAGAATATATGAAACTGCAAATGAATTTTCACCCGTCATGCGGTAATCCACGTAGACAGATTATTTCCACAAAAGATTAATAAGTAATAAATATGAAGGGTTATTCACCAGGCATGCGTTAATCCGCACGGACAGGTTATACCCACAAATTAATAAGGAATAAATGCAAAGGGATATTCACCAGGTATGACACTCCGTACATACAGGTTATTCCCACAGAGTAATAAGGAATGAATACAAAAGGATATTCACCAGGCATGCATCAATCCGTATGGACAGGTTATCCCCACAAATTAATACGAAATGAATAATAACCTTTGTGAGTATAATATCACTTACGAACATGGAAGCAAATGATATTACATAAGAGTATGAAAGAAATGATATCCCCTACCTTCGTTAATAAGTGATTGGATATTGCTTTCTATGAAGTTTACTAACTTTGACAATACTAGTATTCTCACAAATACTCACAATAGCCTAGCACACTTAGAGAACTCAAGAAATTTAGAGAGAAAGGAAGTATAAGCAAGGAATGTGTGAAGATTTCTTAAGATAATCCTTCCTATTTATAGGAAAACCAAGTTTCATTAATTGCACAATAAGGGCTCGACTTATTACACTTTAGTACCTCCATCTTTGCCTCTATTTTTAATATAATTCTTCAAGTATTATCAATCTTGCATAACATCCCCTAATAGTTCACACATGTGAACCAATAGTTCCATCATGTGAACTAATAGTTTATTGCATGTGAATTTCACAATTTCAATTAGGTACCCATAAGTTAGACTCCACTTTTAATCCGTCAATAATGCTAAAATATCATATCGAATAATATGAGTTACAGTGCTATGACAAATAATAAAAATTACCATGCAGATGCTATTGTAATTATTGAATTAAAATACTGTGCAATTGCTACTTTATCAATTATTGAATCAATAATTTAAAATATTGTGCAACACCGTGTGCCTGTGAAATACCGCGTACTACTGTGAAATAACGCGTTTTACTGTTCTTTTTATTACCAGGTATTTCAACAGTTGTCGGTGATAATACTGTTGACAAAATACTGTCATTTTCAGTATCCGATAATGGGGCCCACTATCGTTGACAATATTGTCATTGTGGGACCCACTAATATTTTGTTATTTCGGCGCCGTCGTACGGTACCGAATATAATATTTTCCGACAGAAAGAATATTTCCCGACAAAAAGAATATTCCCCTGACATACTGTTTATCAGATAATTTGTAAATAACACCCTTAACTATCATTTATAACAATTAAGCACTTCACTATTTAGAAAAATAATCATAAAAAAAATAATAAACTTTTATTTCATAAAGTTGGGATCTTATAATCTCCCCTCCTTATGAAATTTCGTCCTCGAAATTGACATGCGTACCTGGCATTTCGAAAAGGTGAGGATACCTTGCTCTTATTTCAGATTCTAACTCCCAGGTCATTTCCTCAATATCATGGTTTCTCCATAAAACTTTGAGTTGAGGTATAACCTTTGATCGTAGAATCTGTTCCTTTTTATCCAAGACCCTGACAGGTATCTCTTCGTACGTTAAATCCTCTGCTATCTCATCTGGTTCTAATACAATAACGTGGTTTGGATCTTTCACATATTTACGTAGCATGGATATGTGAAAAACATTATGAACACGAGACATACTTGGCGGTAAGGCGAGTCTGTAGGCCACAGTTCCTACACGGTCGAGTATTTCAAATGGACCGATAAATCGAGGGATAAGCTTCCCTCTCTTTTCGAATCTCGTAAACTCCTTTCCACGGAGCAACACGTAAAAATACATTGTAATATCCTGAATATTTATGCGATGCTAAATTAGGATATTAAATGATTACAACGAGTATGATATGCAATGAGTGCGTTTAAAGAGTATATAATACTCGAAGTATTACAAGTTTAAGTGAAGGTGATGAAATAAAACCTATACTAAGGTGATGTGTTGAGTTATTCAACGATAATTGTGAAGGAGATTTAGTGGAAAACTGAGTAAGGGAGGTTTCGTTGATTCCGAGGACGGAATCCTTATAAGGAGGGAAGGATGTGACAACCCGGATTTTCAAAGAATTATTAAATAAGAATTTGGCGAATAAAATTCTTATTACGAGATGTTTTGAGTTCGAGTATGTGTTATATATGTGATTTATATATGTGTTATAATTGTATGTGATTTGATGTGAAGAAATTGAATGTGTATATAGAAGAAATATATATATTTGTTTTAATAAAATGAGAAGGAGATGTGTTACATATAAATGTAATATGTTATGGTAATGCGATGGTTAATTTCGTAGATAGCTAAAAATATTTATTGAATAAAATAAATATTTTAGTTGGGATATTTATTAAATAAAATAAATATTTGACAAAAATTGTTATGGTGATGATTTATGTAAGTGTGACAATATTGATTAAATTAAATGATTTTATTCGTATTTTATCTAGCTAATATAATGGAGATATTCTAATTTAATTAAATAATTAAATTAGAGGACGAGTGATTTATTAAATAAAATAATTTATTAAATAGAAGTTATGATTTTATTAGTAAAGTTTAATTGGACTTGTTAAGAAAGTAAGTCTAATTAAATTAAAGTGTGACAATATCATATAATAAGAAGATTATTAAAATAAGCTAAAATTGATTTTATTGAGTCTAGCCAAACAAGGCCTTGTGGCCTTTCGCTTTCTTAACTGCTGAAACTCCCAACTAGAGGTTACGAAGAGTTTGTCAGCTTATTTTGATAAGCCAAAACAAAGAACAGGGGAGAGGAAGAGAGAAAATTGTGAGAGTTCTTGGAAAATTGAGAGGAAAGTTCTGAAAATTAAAAGAGGAAGAAGATTTATCAAGCAATCCGTATCATCGTCTAGATAATCTAAGCAAGAATCAAAGGTAAAAACCTAAACTTTGAGTTCTTAATTTTATATTCTTTGAGTTTTCTTTAAAATGGGTTTTGGTTGATGATTTGATGAGATAATGGATATATATAAGTTTATAGATATGTATAATCTGTTGTGTTGCATCAATAGATGATTTTGTAGTATCAAATTCATGAAAACATGAAATTAGAAGAAGAAAATTGAGTTTTGTAGTAATATGTATATTTTAGTCTATTTTGAGACTAAAAATTGATGGTTAATTCATGTATAAAATCTGTAATTGATGATGGATTATGTTAGTGTTTTGAGAAACGAAAACGTTGCAAGTTGAATCAACCAAATTGGTTGAGTAACGAATCTGTAGTGATCGAATACGCTAAATTGTAAAAGTTTGTAAAAACTAGAATGAATTGTGATTTCAAGCCTTTAAATTGGTTGTTTAAGATGTTTAAGATGTTAGAATCGTGCTAGTAGGTTTGGGTAATGATCATATATGAATTATAGCGATTGGGTAATTTTAATTTGTTCTTAAAATGAAGAAATTTGGAGTTTTTGGCTTTGAATGTTCTGCAGTTCGCGAACTGCAAAAGTCGAGTTTCAGGTTCACCGCCCCGGCGGTAGAAATGAACTGAGTTCACCGCCCCGGCGGTATCGTCGCCCCGGCGATAAGAGTGAACTAGAATCCTCGCCCCGGCGGTAGCCTGGCCTCGGCGAGAATTTTGTGAAGAAACCTACCGCCCCAGCGGTGATGCAGAAAATGTACCTTTGATAAATGATTTTAATGAAATGAAAAATATTTTTATTAGACTTAATAACACATTGTATTAGCACAGTTGGTGATTAAATATTGGGATTTAGTGAGTTCTAAGATTTAAGCATAAAAGGAAAGTGTAACAAGCTGAAGATTAGTTTAAGCAGTGTTAATAAACATTATATATATCTAATATGATGTAAAGACAAAGTTTAAGACCTAACTAAATGTTAGGTGTTAATTAAAGTGAGATGTAATAAAATGAAGGTTTATAAAGGGAACTTACTTTCTAAGTTGAGAATGGTATAGAGAATAAAAATGAAGGATTATGAAATGTAGAGTAAGAGTAATACTAAGTATTGCTATGTGACTAATAAATGTTGTGCATGATTATATGTCGTGTAGGATGCGTGAAATACAGATAAGTATAAGCTGATTATGGTAATCGGTAATCTACGAATCAGGCAAGTCTTTCAGTTCCTATTTGTTATGTGAATTAATTGATTAACTGTCTTAATCATATGATTGTAAAAGCATGATGCATTTTATATATGTTTACATGTATGAGACGACAATGTCAAATTATGACTACGTTCGTTGAATGAAGAATGTTGATTGAGTTATGGAATTGTGACACCCCCAAATCCAGGTACTTAATTTCCACTGATTTGGTGTTCACTATAACATACATTTCACATCTATCTACCCATAATTAAGAACAATTAAATAAACTTAAAGAAACATCTGCCCAAAATGGGTTACATCACCAAACTATTAAATAATCAAATCTCAGGTTATCTTAACCTTAATACATCAAATGCGGAATAAAATAATTTTAAACAAGTCTTGAATACAAATAAATATCAAGTGGATAATAAAATCTCTTGCTACTTTGGCATCTTGCCCTTGCCTTTACTCGTGGACGGTTCGTCCTGCTTTTCTAGCTTAGCTGCAATGATTAATGCAAGAGTGAGCAAACAATTGCCCACAAGTACGATAACAATAATGTTTAAATGAAATAGATTTCAACTGAGGAATAATAATTTTCTGAATCTCGGTCAATAAATGATCAAAGTCTAAAAGCTTGTTTGAATGCTCGAATTAAAGAAAAATAGATTTCAAGATTTAGAAATTATATCTGAGGGTCACAAGACCTCGAACTATGTCCTAGGTTAACAAGTATTTCTACAGGAACCTTTAACAGTCATATAGGACTATGGACTAACATCTCGTACTCAGGGGGATCAGCCCTTTGTACAATGTATTGTGCACAAATATTTTAACGCTGTCGCGTAAATAATCCCCTATATAAGGGTTGTTCATCTCAGTTTATCGTCTGAATCCGTACCAAAAGGAACTTGGCTTGGAACAAGTATAGAAAATATTCTAAGTCTTTGAAACGCTCATCAACTAAGGAGTAGCTGATTCAATAAGGGTTTGCTAGTCTAGTTCATCAATAGTGTTTGTTCAGTAGAACTATACTCGAAATTTGAATAACAACAATGATTGGAATAAAGCTTAAGTACGTAGCATGATAGTAACCTTGCTTGAATATCAATAAGCTAAGGTCATAAGCATGCTCAATATAAATGAACTTGCATTGAATAAATTAACAAGTTAAAAGGAAAGAATAACTTGCTATAAGTAATTTTAAAGTTTAAGGAAGGAAAACTTGCTCAACGTAAAAGTAATAAGTTGAGATAAGGAACTTGCCTCAAGCGTAGATTACAAATTAAATATCTCACGATCCTTAAATAACCTATACATTTAATTATAAGATGGTAACATAATTAGTCACAAGTCTAAAAGCATTTTAGGCTTGCTTTTTTATCTCATTTTATTTTAATATCTCATTTTGCATACTATAACAAACAAGTATCAACCATCTTGAAATTTCATTAATCACTTAATACATTAATATAAGTTTAATTCTGTATCACAACTTCCAAGAAAAGAAAACAAAATAATAATAAAAAAAAAAAAATTTTACAGCAATGATTCTCGCCGAGGCGAGAATTCCCTAAACAAAACTCTCGCCGGGGCGAGAATTCACTAAACAAAAAGCTCGCCGGGGCGAGACTTCGCCGGGGCGAAAATTCCTTTGCATTTTTCTCGTCGGGGCGAGAGACTCGGCAGTCATCTTCCCCAGCTCGCGAACAGTGAAAACTTAGGCCAAATTTGGCCAAAATTTTCCGAATTCTACCATCCAGTAAACAAATTAAATATACCCAGACATCATATATGATACAAAACATTTACCTAACATGTTTCTAACCAATCTAAGCATTATAAAACACATAATCAACCAATTTAAAACCAAAAATTCACTGTTAAACAATTTATTCAAGTTTTGGCCATTTTCATGAAATTAAACACTGTAACTTCATCTTTCAACCAATTAAAACCATTCTTCTTGCATTATTCTTATTTTTCATCATACAATCATAAACAATTATTAATTCACCGATTAATAACCAAATTGAATCATCAATTTTCATACAAATATGCCATACATGAAATAAAGCTATGTAAAACTAAGAACTCAATTCTAAAGCATGTCTTCATGAATTAATACTTCTAAATTAATTATTATTCATCATGTAATCATCTAACACATGATTACTATCAAATACACCAAGTAATTCATGTTTTAAGCAAGTAAATTTTATAAAGAGAACTAAAATAATGAAATACAGGAAAGAACTTAAAAAGGATTATACCTTCAATTATCACTACAAAAAATCACACAAAAAATGACGCTAAACTTTGTCACATAAAATTCATTTTTCGTCACTAAACCATTTAGTGACGATTGTTAATCGTCACAGAGACCGTCACCTTATGAGCGTGGTATTAGGTTTATTTGACAATATTTGATGTCGTCACTAAATGTTTTAACTTATGGTGACGATCTACATCATTGTCACTATAATTAATTACTTTTAGTGACGTTAATAGCGTCACTATTTGAATGAAACTTTCGTCACTCTATATTATTTTTCGTCATCAAAACTTGGTGCATTAAATGACAAAAATCGTTTTTCGTCATTAAATGATATTGTTTTAGTGACGAAAATATGTTACTATATTTAAATAATCTAATTTTAATGACGACAATATTGTCATATTTATGACTATTCTTTCGTCATGTTATTGTGTTTAGCGTCACCAAAAATAAGAAAATAAATGACGATAGAAAAATTTGTCACCTAATAATATATTTAACATGACAATTATGTCGTTGTCATTTCATATTTTAAATAATATTACAAAATAATTTGTCACCAAAAAGTTATTTTTGGGACACATTTTTCAATGTCACTAATTGAATACTTATGGTGACGATACATCTCGTCACAAAAAGAGTTACTAATAGTGACAAAATTAGTTATTGTGACTAAATGAATATATACAGTGACGATATAGTTTGTCACCAAAGAGTTAATTTGTATGACACATTTTTCTATGTCGCTAATTGAATAATTATGGTGACGATGGAACTCGTCACATAAAGAGCTATTAATAGTTACAAAATTAAAAGGCATCACTAAATGATATATAATAGTGACGGCATAACTTGTCACAAAATAGTTAATATTAGTGACAATATCAGCTGTCATAACTAAATGAATATATATAATGACAATACTATTAATTCTAAAGAGTTAATATTATTCGTCATTAAATTTTAATTTTCATTGACCAAATATTATTTGCCAATAAATGATTATAAATCGTGATGATGTGGTGGTCATATTAAGTTGTTTGACATTCAAAATGTATTGTTACATTAACAATTTTCAATTAAAAAAATATAATACATTTAGTGAGCTTTTTAAATCAACTTTACACATGTATATAATATAAGAGACAAAAGGCAATAAACATTAAAATAAAAAGTAATTATCTTATAAAAAAATAGTAGATTCATTGATTCAACAAAATTCTCAACTAGCTAGGCAATACACAGTTTCTTAAATAATCTAAGTACCACAAAACCAAATTATATAATCCAAAAAGCTGAAATTCTAAAATCCATATCCTAAGAAAATGTTTAATTAAAACCTTCAACCTTGTGGTTATTGACCTTCCAGAAAAAACTCTATCTGCAAATCAAAAAAACATATAGACATAAATCAATCAAATAGTTATGAAATTAAAAAATAAATGTATATAAAGAAAGAAATGTTTAAATAATAAATTGTGAATTTTCCAGAACTATAGCTATACTAGCATTATAACAACCAAAATCAATTTCCATAGAATTTATAGGATCCGCATAATCGGATTCTGGTTGAAGCTGTAATATGAAAATAGACTTCAAGAAAGTTGTCCCATGTGCAGAGAGAGATATTTATGAATCCCAAAATATGAGAACTATTAGAGCAAGTTTTAAACTAACCGAGATGCTTGAGGAAGGGAAAGCAACCCAAGAGCTCCTGCACACGTGAAGAAGTAATTATGTCAGCACTAAAATATCAGTGTGAAGTAATGAGCACCATTTACGAAAAAAATTAACAACTATTAAACAGATGCATGCTCTTTGCAATTTTGCAGTTATGTTCTGATGTTTCCCAAACAGATGCATGTTGTTCAACAATTAGTTACTCAATTTTGCAGTTACCTAATCATGGAACTTTAATATTAAAATACTCAATTAGAGTTGGGGGGGTGAGATTATTGCAGATTTAGGCCAATTAGATAGTAGACCCAAGTTGCTTGACCTATCCCAGAGAAATTGAATTTACAAGTCGCATTTGTCTGATAGACAATATTAGATAGTAGATACAATAAATACTTGTGTCAGATTAGTTGCAGAAACAAAATAAAGCAAATCAATCATAAAATTATCTGAACAAAACATTGAATTAATGGCACACCTGATTCGTTTTGGTATACTGACTTTCATAGTGAATAAATGGTCACCGCGTATTAATGGTCTATTCAGTTTAGGTGCACCTTTCTTTGCTAGGACAAGCACATCCCCAGGTTGAGTACCAGGAGGGATCTGGAGTTCACTAATCCCCTCGACTGTTTTCACCTACTCAAAATGCAGAATCAACAGATTGTTAAAGTCACATAATATCCAGATTCCAGAAGAGAGAGCTACGATATAAATCATTTTTGATACTCATGCATAACTTACCTTAGCAACTGTCCCTAATATTGCATCTAGATAACTAATTGTAATGGTTGAGCTTAGATTTATTCCATCTCTTTGGATCTCCGGTATCTCTTTAACATCAAGGTAAACAAAAAGATCTCCAGTTGGGCCCCTGTTGAAAAGACAAAGAGAACTTGAAAGATAAGACTACATTGTCATCAAGACATAAGTATGCATGCATATAATACAAAGAATTAAATCTCCTGTTCTGAAGGTCAAACCATCACATGCTACAGAACATAGATCAATGATACGAGATCTGCCAAGACTACAAGACCCAATGCAAATGCATGCTGAGCCCTTTTCTAGAGGTCCCATTGTCCAAATTGACTTGTACATCTCTTACTGAGGGAATGCTAAATTCATAATAGTGTATGCCAGAAAGAACATGATAATTGATGATCATAATTTGAAAACCACTTATAGGTAGGTATCCCTATTTTAATGACTTTCCACATGATATAAGGAATGCAAGTACGAATTCTTACTCTATCTTTCCCATAACAGAGTCCCTCTTACATTTATATCATCTACCAAGTTGAGATTCCCATTTGGAAATCAGGGGAACTGACCAAATTTGTCCTTTGCCAGGGTTGGAAAGTTTACACATAGGTTAACAAGGTAATTTATTAAATTTAGAGACTAGTTCGAAAGCACTTTTCCACCAAGTTTGAACACAAAGCATTTTCTTTAAAGAAGTTTGAATATTGGAAGGGAGCATAATAAGATATACCACAGAATCAATAGCTGAAGCTTAAATATGCATACACTTGTGGTCATTTACATACCCCTTTGGTCCAACATCACCTTCTCCAGCAACTCTAAGAATACTACCCTTGCCCACTCCAGGAGGAATTTTGACTTTGATATCTTTCTTCACCCGGATACGTCCTTCACCAGAGCACTTACGACAGTACTCAGAAATCACTTCACCATTGCCACCACAGTTTGGACATACAGAAACCTAAGTCATTAGAGATGAAGAGTAAAAGAAATAACCAACAACAGTTTCCTTTAGTAATATAACTTGTAAGAGCAGACATGAACCAAGGCATTCATGAACTATGATCATGTGCAAAAGGTTCTGCTATTGCAGCTGAGTTGTAAAATGCTAAAAACTATTCAAAGCTTCAGCCACACTGATTCCTTGGCCTCATAGCATAATCAAGCCAACCGGTGCACTCATTAGTCATCAGAATGGTCAAATCATCTTACATTCTCCTACTTGTCCACAGTTGGTATGACCCACGCACATCTTCTTAATAGATGCAATCAATATATTCTTAGCCATTATTGTGTTAGCATTCATTTCGATACATTACTCGGCTGGCAGCTGCTCTTAATTTCTGAACATTGCTTTATAGTTACAAAGTGAAAACAAAAGAACTGCGAAGTAGTAGTTCTTTTTTGTTTGTGTGTGCCTGTACGGGAGGGGGGAAGGACTAGAGCCAAAAATCTTCTGGTTTCTTTTGCAACCAAATAATGCAGCATAGGCCAATATCATTGTAACATTGGACAACCAGTCCAACTACTCTCGGATAAGTGCTACATTTTTATATGCTCCTAGTCCTATGTGATTAAGATTGCCAGCTGATTTATATTGTTGAGCTCGTTAAAAAATAATTTAGACTTTTGAGCTACTAGTGAGATAACATTGTATCCAACCTTGTTTGGGAAGGTCTCACATTCAAGTCATCCCACATGCATTTGATTTTTTATTATATGTTTGTCCAACTCAGTTCAATTGGTTCTGGACACACAAAAGCATTAGTATCAGAGAATGACATGCATCATGAGTCTCATTTTCTAATAGCTCAAGTTTTAAAGCAACTGGTAATCTAACAATCAGATGGATATCTGGAAAGGTAATTAGTGGTCATTCGGGAGAGCAAAAGAACTTCCGGCAATTACCTCATACAGCAAGAATATATTGTTCTCTAATAAGTATTTAAGTTGTGAGCTATAAAAAAATGGTTAAACAAAAAATAAAAACTATTGCAAGTTGAAGACAATCAGCTCAGCTACGCAAAGTGCTTAATATTAAAATGCAAGAGAATAAAAATTAACATTCTTCACTTCAAGAGGGCATGTGAATTCGAAATTTTCTTATTTTAGGTACTAGAATTTGACATTTCTAAGCTCTTAAGATATAGCATGGAATAAATGATTTACTTTTAGGGTGACATTCCACCTTTTAACAATATTCATCTCGAAGACACTAAAAGTCGGCAACCAAAATAACTAGAAACATATTATTCAGAAGAAGCAGATATCACAAAGACTCATAAACTAAGACACTGTATTATTTTATGTAATAATAAATAATGAAGTGATGCCATTTGAGGAAATTTTCCAATTCTTAATAAATAATTAGCTTAAACCACATTTGGAACAAACAGAACTCCAAGCTTACCTTCCGCTTTATACAAATTATAACCTTCAAAGAAAGTAATATCCATGAACATGAGGAAAATAATTGTTTAGTAACCTATGAAAACAAGCCAAAAGGTGTTTGCTCAGTTCGCATAACTTGACCTCTGCCACCACAAGTTGAGCATATCCTCATTTTGTAGCCTATTTTAGCTCCAGTACCAGAACAAACTTCACATGTTTCAAGATGTGAAAGTTCAAATTCTTTTTCAGCTCCAAATATAATGGCTGAAAATTCTAGTGTCATGTCATAACTGAAACACATTGCACATAATCTATTAGTTTTTTTATGAATATAATCAAAAGACATGCTACAAGTTTGAAGCCTTGGTTTTCTATTCAATTCCAGCTCAAAAATTAAACAAGAAATAAATGGACAATTATGGACTACTACCCTCATTCCACAAAAGAGTACCATTTGCAAAATTTACAAACTTTAAGATATATTTTTGTTCCATACTTACCCTTAAATATATTAAATGTTCAATAAATAGTGATGAGTGATTACATGATATTATAATTGTGATGATATACTTGAAGACATTGTGTCATTTTTCCTTGTTTTTTTGCTTCGTAGTCCAAAACAGTCCATAGAGGACTTTTGACAAACACCATGTATGCACTATTTTAAAACACCATTATCATAGCTCTTTATTTGTGTTATCAATCCATTTTAGCCTCCTTGTATCACCACAAAACCAACCTATCTCCTTTATTCTATTTCAATTCATAGAAGTTCAATTATAGCTCAATTGCAAAAAGTATAAGAACTTGGTCTCTTACACAAACAAATACACATATACATACATGAGTCTGTATATATGAATCAGTACAACAACTAATGGAATACGGATGAATAAAGTTGTTAGAAAAAATACCTTTGAAAAAATTGACGGGTCTTTGGGTCTTCCAATTTAGGGCTTCTGCAATTGAGACAGAAGGAGCAAATTTGAAGATGCAAAGATGAAGTTTGGGGTATAATTTTGGGATTAATGATAATCCCTTCACCCATAGGAAACATTATCCGCACAATCAAATCTCAATCTCGCTAATATATCGCGTCAAAATTTGGCAATACTTTTTTATTTCTCCCGCCTAAACTATGGCTAAGGAATAGAGGGGAAAACAAATTGGTAGAGACCTAGCATCTATCTGGTTGAACCTTCAGTGTTGACTAAGAATTGAGCGAAACCATCTCTTTGCTTCCGTTTCGCGCACAACTCCAGACACGCTAAGAATTGAGCGAAGCCCTCCCTAATTGTTATTTAACTGAATGTTAAATACAATACCAAAAAATAAAGTTACTTTAAATTAATTTCCAAAGGACTTTTTTAGATTAATATTATGTACTTGAAATAAAATTTAAAGTATTTTAGATTATTTTTTTTTTTTTTTAACTTTAACTTTATTTATGATCATAAATAAATAACAAACATTTGATAGTAGTAGTAATAATAATAATAATAATAATTATAATAATTATAATAGTTATAATTATAATAACAATAATAACACTACAACTAATAATAATAATAATAATAATAATAATAATAGTAATAACAATAATAATAATAATAATATTTATTATTATTATTATAATAGTACTAATAGTAATAGTAATAGTAATAATTACAATAATAGTACTAATAAAAATAATAATTATTATTATTATAATTAAGAGTGTAAACGAGTCGAACCGGAGCGAACAGAGAGCTATTCGAATTCGACTCGAAATGATAAATTCGTATATACTCGAATTCGAATTATATTTGAAAAATCCTACTCAGATTCGACTCGACTCGACTAGTTTTATAATAAATATAATTATAAATTGAATTTCTTGTTTTACTTAGAAATGAGAAAATATATTTATTTTTACACTTTACAAATATAAAATCACAATTAAAAATAAAAACAAAACAAAATAATAACTAATTATCCTAATTCGATTTAAATTTGTATATATTATAAGAGAATGTATCGAACATCAAATCAAATATGTATTAACCGAGTATGTATTGAATCACAATCAAGAATTCGAGTAGTTTAAATCTTAAACGAGTCGAGTATAACCTTGCTCAGATTCTACTAATATTTTTATTCGAACTATTTTTAATGCTCAGATTATACTCATATTATTAACGAATCCGAGTCTCGCTCGTATTTTTTCGAGTCGAGTCCGAATCGAGTCCGAACTGTTTGGCTCGTTTACAGCCTTAATTATAATAGTACTAAAAATAATAATAATTATTATAGAAATAATAATAATAATAATAGTAATAATTATAATTGTTGTAATAGTTATAATAATAATAATAATAGTAATAGTAATAATAGGAATTATAATAATAATTATAATAATAGTAATAATAATAATAATAATAATAAATATAATAATTATAATTATAATAATGATAATTATAATAAAAAATTATGATAAAATTAATAATAATAACAACAATAATAACAACAATAATAAAAATAATAATAATAATAATAACAATAATAATAATAACAACAATTATTATTATTATTATTATTATTATTATTATTACTCGTTATAATAACATCTACTCGTTATAGTGCAAATGGAGATAATGGAGTACATATCAATTAGAACAACTACTAATTATCAATTCAAATCAAAATCTAAAAACATACCTAAAATGTCAAATAATTTCTGCCATCAATTTGAGATTATTAAAAATTGATAATGGAGGTTCTTGACTAAATGGCGGCTGCCAATGATAAAAGGAAAATCGGTGACGGCGCTTGGATACAAGAAAAGTTTGCCTCCATATAAAAATGTGACGCTATTGCATACTTTGTCACTAAATATAAGAATTTATGACGAACCATTTTTGTCACTTATCTACTCATCTAATTAGTGACGCACTATTATCTCGTCATATAAAATTGATATTTATGACAATACAATTTGTCATAAATTAATATTTTTTCGTCTTTAAACATTTCCCTCCAAAATTCTTCAGAAAAAATTTGCCTCCAAATAAAATTGTGACGATATTATATACTTTGTCACTAAATATAAGCATTTATGACGAACGATTTTTGTCACTTATCCACGCATCTAATTAGTGACGCACTATTATCTCGTCATATAAAATTGGTATTTATGACAATACAAATTGTTATAAATTATTATTTTTTCGTCATTAAAAAATTTCTCTCCAAAATTTCCCTCCAAAATTTTGCCTCCAAATAAAATTATGACGAATTTGTATTTGGCGTCACTAAATGTAAACATTAGTGACGAAAGCACATTGTCACTAAATTTTACAAATAATTAATGACAAACTATTATGTTGTCATCGAAAGAAATATTTTGTGACAATAAATACTGTCATCAATTATTACAAAATGTCACTAAAAAGTTTCCCTCCAAAATTTTGGTACGAAATTCTACCTCCAAAATAACTTGTGACGAAATTTGGTTAATCGTCATCAAATGTGTAAATTAGTGACGATATAAATGATTAATAGTGACAAAATTAAAGGTCGTCACAAAAAGTAAACGTTTTAGTGACGATTATGAATTTCGTAATTATTAATTAACAAATTGTGACGAAATTTTGTGCGTGGCAAAACATTCGTCATAAAATGTGTGATTTCTTGTAGTGTATTTAGAAAATTTGATTAAACTTCCTTGCTTGAATTCTTACTCCAATCTCCAAGCTTTTCTCACAATTTCTCTCTTTTCTCTCAACTCTCAAATTCACAGAGTTCTCTCAATTCTAACTCTCTCAATACTCTGTTCTTTGCTCTTCTTTCTTTTCTTTCTTAACTGACGTAGTTTAGAAAAATAAAACTGATAAAAAAATAAAAACTGATAATTAATATAATAACGTATAATCTAAATTTAATCCATCAGTTTAAAATTTCAAAAGCCATAAGGCTATGTTTGGCAATTACAAAATAAAATAACCCATTATTCTAACTAAAGGTCTTAAGGCCTTGTTTGGTAAAACACAAATAAAATAATCCATTATTTCTAAACAAAAGTCATAGGGCCTTGTTTGGTAAAACTGAATTAAACACTTTCTCATTTATTTTAATAAATCACCATAACATATAGTTTTAAAATGTCACACTTCTAATTTAATTGAACTTATTATTAAATAAATTCAATTAAACCTTATTAACTATATTAATAACTTATTTAACAAATAACAATAATACCAAATAAATTCTCTTATTCAAACAAATTATTTATTCAAATAAACCTTTTCATCATCTAATTTAATTATTAAATTAAATTAGAATAATCATAACAAATCACATTCAAATAACATTTAACATTATTAAACTTAACATATACCCATTTTACAAAAATTAAATAAATTATTTATTTAGCTTAATAAATTAATAAAAATATTTATATAATTCAATAAATATTTTTATTCAATCACAAAAAATCGCATTCGTTACATCTTTCCCTCCTTAAAAGGATTCTGTCCCCAGAATCACAACGCAATTAAATCGTCCGTTACATTCTCCCCTCCTTACAAAGATTCTGTCCCCAGAATCGCAATATAAAGATTAAACAAATAATTGAGGAAAATTTTGCATCATTATCTCTTCGAGTTCCCACGTTGCTTCTTCAGCACTGTGGTTCCTCCAGATTACCTTAACGGAAGGTATCACTTTATTTCTAAGAACTTGCTCCTTCCTGTTCACTATCTGAACAGGTATCTCTTCATAAGACAAATCTTTCTCAAACTGTATTGGTTCATACTCTATTACATGTTTATAATCAGACTTATACGGTCGTAGCACCGATATGTGGAATACATTATGAATGTGGCCTAACTCACGAGGTAAAGCTACCTCATAAGCTACCTCATAAGCTACCTCACCCACCCGTTTCAACACCTCAAAGGGTCCAATGAATCGCGGACTCAGCTTACCCTTTTTACCAAATCTGATTTTTCCCTTCCAGGGAGATACTTTGAGGAACACAAAGCTCCCGACTTCAAATTCGCGATTTTGTCTGTGTTAATCAGCATACTTCTTCTGTCTGTCTTGAGCGGCTATTAGTTTGGCTCTTATCATCTTGACAATTTCAGCAGTTTGTTGTACCAGCTCGGGTCCCAATAGTCGTCGTTCACCAACCTCATCCCAGCATAATGGAGTTTTGCATTTCCTTCCATACAATGCTTCGTAGGGCGGCATGTCAATACTAGCGTGATGACTATTGTTGTAAGCAAACTCCACCAGAGGTAAATGATCATCCCAATTGCCTTTAAAATCCATGACGCACGCCCGAAGCATATCCTCCAACGTCTGAATTGTTCTTTCGCTCTGGCCATCGGTTTGAGGATGATAGGCTGTACTCATTCTCAACTGCGTTCCCAAACAAGCTTGCAAACTCCTCCAAAATTTTGATATGAATCGTGGATCTCTGTCTGACACAATTGATACTGGAACACCGTGCCTCGAAATAATTTCCATGACATATAACTTCGCCAGCTGATCCAAAGTAAATCTGATTTTAATCGGCAAGAAATGCGCTGATTTTGTCAATCTGTCAACTATAACCCATATTGCATCATAACCCTTCTGAGTAGTCGGAAACCCTACCACAAAGTCCATTGTGATATGCTCCCACTTCCATTCGGGTATCTCCAAGGGCTGTAGCAAACCACTTGGTCGTTGATGCTCCGCTTTAACTCTCTGACAAGTGAGACACTTCGCAACACACTCGGCAACCTCTCTTTTCATGTTTGGCCACCAAAAATGTTGGCGAAGATCCTGGTACATTTTTGTACTTCCCAGGTGAATCGAAAATCTTGAACTGTGAGCTTCGTTCAAAATCTCTTCTCTGATCTCTGGCACTGACGGAACCCAGATTCTGCCCTCAAATCTCAGCATTCCTTCGGTATTGATTTTATATTTGAGCTCTTCACCTTCAAGCACTCTTTTCCGTATATTAATACACTCCTCATCCTTGAGCTGTGCTTCCTTGACTTTTTACACCAAAGTTGGTTGAGTTTCCATCTGGAACAATTTTTCATCAGGCTCTGCCAGATTCTTCACCTCTAACTCCAATTTAGCCATTTCCGCTACGAGCTTCTCCTGATCAGTTAACAAAAATAGTTTTTCCCGACCTTTTCTACTCAAAGCGTCGGCAACCACATTAGCCTTTCCCGGATGGTATAGAATTTCACAATCATAATCTTTGATCAATTCTATCCATCTCCTCTGCCGCATATTCAAATCCTTCTGCGTGAAAATATACTTCAGACTTTTATGGTCTGTATATATTTCACACTTCTCCCCATAGAGATAGTGCCTCCAGATTTTCAAAGCAAACACCACGGCTGCTAACTCCAAATCATGGGTCGGATACCTTTTTTCATAGTCTTTTAGTTGGCGCGATGCATATGCAATAACCTTACCATTCTGCATCAACACACAACCAAGTCCTTTATGTGATGCGTCACTGTACACCACAAAATTTCCTGTATCATCTGGTAAAGACAACACAGGTGCCGAACTTAGTCTCTTCTTCAGTTCTTGGAAACTCTCTTCGCACTTCTCCGTCCAAACAAACTTCACTGACTTTCTTGTTAAATTTGTTAACGGAGTGGCGATCCTGGAAAAATCTTGAATAAAACGCCTGTAGTATCCTGCCAAACGAAGGAAACTCCTCACTTCTGACGGAGTCTTCAGCTGATCCCAGTTCATTACAGCCTCGACTTTTGCTGGATCCACCGAAATCCCATCTTTATCAATAACATGTCCAAGAAATTGAACACGCTCCAACCAAAATTCGCACTTTAAAAATTTTGCATACAATTTCTCCTTCCTTAACGCCTCCAACGTCACCCTTAAATGTTCCACGTGTTCTTCTTGGGTTTTGGAGTAAACCAAAATGTCGTCTATGAATACCACCACAAACTTATCCAGAAATGGTTTGAACACCCTATTCATTAAGTCCATGACTGCTGCAGGCGCATTCGTTAAACCAAATGACATAACCAAAAACTCATAGTGACCATATCTAGTTCGAAATGCCGTCTTTGGTATGTCTTCCTTTCTCACCTTCAACTGATGGTATCCACTTCGCAGATCTATCTTCAAAAAATATCTTGCTCCCTTTAATTGGTTAAACAGGTCATCGATTCTTGGCAACGGGTACTTGTTTTTGATCGTGACCTTGTTCAATTCTCTATAATCAATGCAAAGACGCATTGATCCATCCTTCTTCTTAACAAACAATACCGGCGCTCCCCATGGCGAAACGCTCGGTTGAATATACTTTTTATCTAGCAACTCTTACAATTGCACCATCAACTCCTTCATCTCTACCGGAGCCATTCTATATGGGGCTTTTGATATAGGGGCTGTGCCCGGTGCTAAATCAATTACAAACTCGATTTCCCTATCTGGCGGTAATCCTGGCAAATCATCAGGAAACACGTCCGCAAAATCCCTTACTACTGGTATCTCCTCCAGCTGTCGATGCCGATTTCTTCGTCTTTTCCAATTTTAGCCTTTTGATTAAATGATTTTTGGAAAAGGTCGGCATTGATGTCGACGAGGTTTTGAAAGATCGTTTTTTATGATGAGCTAATTAACCAGAGTCGTCAGTTGGTATATTTGAAATGGATGTACCAACTCATCCGAGTTTTCATTTTTTGTAAATCGCTGGCTCATATGTGACTCCGAATTAATTGGTCTGCGAATCGAGATTCATAGAGTTCGGGGGCTTACTTAAGCGAGGGGAAGGTGTTAGGCACCCCCCGACTTCCGTGAAACACGGTTACCGCAATCTTGATACTTTCCTATCCTTTAATTCATGAAATGTGTATATGTGCGTGTGTGTGTGTGTGCTTATGTGAATGTTGCGGTGAGTTTGTATGAAGAAACCATTTGGGTTTTGATGAAAAGTCGTGCTTTCTTTTGAGAATGCTTTAGAATGTCATTTGGCTTAACGAGAAAGCTTTATGAGAAAGGTTCGATTTTAATTGTCAAAAACTTATGAGATTTTCATTAGGTGTCGTTTTGGCAAAAACAAGAGTTTTCTAAACCTTCGTCAAAATAGGAATCGAGATCTATACGTTGCTTTCGTAAATAGCACGGTGGGCAACTTCTAGGATCTCTTTAACCCTATGCACAAAGATTTAATAAAACGTTACTTATTTTTATAAAATCATTTTTGTGATGTTTGAAAACGATTTTTCCTTTAGCCTTCTCGTTTAATAGGAATCGACATTCATTAGCATTTCCAAATTTTTAGCCTCGTGGTGCTAATAGCCTAGTTTGATTGATTTTATGAAAATCTTATCATTTAGCTTTGAAATCAATTTCGTGTCATAAATCAAATCAAGCATTAAAATGCGTGGGGGCTATTCATGGGCATGTAAGCCATCCGAATAACCCCAATGCCCACAATCACATATTTCACTATTACGGGGCCTTAAACCCGATCTTCGACTTGATATCGTTTTAAGGCCCGACAATTACATATTTACAATAAAGGGTACATCAGCCCTATTACATACATCCAAAAATGTCCATCATCGGATTTGGACCACGGGGTCGCGTTCCTATGCTCACATCCAAAATTGCTACATCACTACAATATCCTAAAATAGCAATCTAAACAATCTATGCACGATACATTATAATGAGCTAAAGATTACATCAAACGGATATCATCGGGCCATTAGGGGGAATTTCGTTCCGATGAGACCCTCACTAATAGTCCCTAATCCATGGCTCCACAATAACATGTAAGAAAAACTACATTTAAGGTGATTCGGATGACAAAAGTTTAACAAAAATGGTATAACATAATGCTATAACAAAGGGTTTTTCACCTTGCAAATGATCCTCACAATATGTATGAACTTGTATATCGAGTAAAGTAGATAATATATGATATATAATCTCACAAAATGGGTACAATTCCTCACTATTTTCTCTCTTTTTTTCTATTGATTTCCTCTTCATTTTTGCTATTTTCTTCTTCTTTTTTCCAGCTACTGCCGCCTCCTCTCCCTCTTCTGTTTCTGGATGAAAACTGACCTGATAAGGGGTTGCCCTAGGCAGCCGCAAATTGATCTGCGGCTGGCCTCGGTTTCTCTGCGCCCGTCGCGCACTTCAGCCGTCCGCCGCGCACTCAATTATTTTAATCGTTTGGCCGCAGATCAATCTGCGGCTGGGTGGGCTGATTTTCTCAATTTTCAAGCCGCACCTCGATTCTCGTGTCGTATCGCTGATTTTTGCTGAAAGGCTTGTATTTTGCAGTCCAGAAATTACTAGAAGATGTGCCACATCATCCGGGAATGCCCATTTCAGACAACCCTGTTGTCACGCCGGTTTCGGCTGTAAATCATCGCGATGGCGTCGAATGTTCGTACTTGTCCATCCTTTGCTCTCGCAGGCCGGTTCATTTGACGAATTTGCCCTCCTGTCAGGGTTAGTATACGAAGTGCAAAATTTGGGTGTCTACAACTGCCCCTCTTTATCATGTTTATGAAATGTTAAATGGAATGAACAAGATAAAGAAATAGACACCCGATGCATGAATGACAGTGCATAAGAATGACAGTAAATACATGATGCAACACATGTGGCTTATGATGCAACATAAGATGTAATGCATGCAAAACATTCGTAAAAGGGTGTCAATGCGGATGATCGTCTCGTCGGGGCCGGTTCTCGTATCCGGTCACCCATCTCGTAATCGCCGGGTCTCGTCGCCGGTCGATCATCTCGTCGGGGTCGGGTCTCGTATCCGGTCACCCATCTCGTAATCACCGGGTTTCGTCGCTGGTCGATCATCTTGTCGGGGCCAGGTCTCGTATTCGGTCACCCATCTCGTAATCGCCGAATTTTGTCGCCGGTCGATCGTCTTGTCGAGGCCGGGTTTCGTCGCCGGTCACCCATCTCGTAATCGCCGATTATCGTCGCCGGTCGATCGTCTTGTCGGGGCCGGGTTTCGTCGCCGGTCACCCATCTCATGATCGTCGGTTATCGTCGTTGGTCGATCATCTTGTCGGGGCCGGGTTTCGTCGCCGGTCACCTATCTCGTGATCGCCGGTTATCGTCGCCGATCGATTGTCTCGTCGGAGCCGGCTATCGTCGCCGGTCACCCATCTCGTAACCGCCGGGTATCGTCGCCGGTCGATTGTCTTGTCGGGGGCCGGGTATCATCGCCGGTCACCCATCTCGTAACCGCCGGGTATCGTCACCGGTCGATTGTCTTGTCGGGGCCGGGTATCGTCGCCGGTCACCCATCTCGTAACCGCCGGGTATCGTCACCGGTCGATTGTCTTGTCGGGGCCGGGTATCGTCGCCGGTCACCCATCTCGTAACCGCCGGGTATCGTCGCCGGTCAATTGTCTTGTCGGGGCCGGGTATCATCGGCGGTCACCCATCTCGTAACCGCCGGGTATCGTCCCCGGTCGATTGTCTTATCGGGGCAGGGTATCGTCGTCGGTCACCCATCTCGTAACCGCCGGGTATCGTCGCCGGTCGATTATCTTGTCGGGGCCGGGTATCGTCGTCGGTCACCCATCTCGTAACCGCCGGGTATCGTCGCCGGTCGATTGTCTTATCGGGGCCGGGTATCGTCGCCGGTCACCCATCTCATAATCGCCGGGTATCGTCGCCGGTCGATTGTCTTGTCGGGGCCGGGTATCGTCGTCGGTCGCCCATCTCGTAACCACCGGGTATCGTCGCCGGTTGATTGTCTTGTCGGGGCCGGGTATCGTCGCCGGTCGCCCATCTCGTAACCACCGGGTATCGTCGCCGGTCGATTGTCTGGATCTCAGCCCTTCCCAGGGGTTTGGTTGTTTGGATCTCAGCCCTTCCCAAGGTGTTAGTTGTTTGGATCTCAGCCCTTCCCAGGGTGTTAGTTATTTGGATCTCAGCCCTTCCCAGGGTGCTCACCATCTTGTTGTGGTTTGCTTGGATGCCTTCCCAGGTTTGCTCACCACCTTGTTGTGGTTTGCTTGGATGCCTTCCCAGGTTTGCTCACCACCTTATTGTGGTTTGCTTGGATGCCTTCCCAGGTTTGCTCACCACCTTGTTGTGGTTTTGCTTGGATGCCTTCCCAGGTTCACTTCTTATTTGGATACCATCCCTTCCCAGGGGTCGTTGATTGGTTGGATACCAGCCCTTCCCAGGGTCATTTATTGGTTGGATATCAGCCCTTCCCGGGGGTCGTTGGTTGGTTGGATACCAGCCCTTCCCAGGGGTCATTGATTGGTTGGATACCAGCCCTTCCCAAGGGTCATTAATTGGTGGGATACCAGCCCTTCCCAGGGGTCATTGATTGGTTGGATACCAGCCCTTCCCAGGGGTCATTGATTGGTTGGATACCAGCCCTTCCCAGGGGTCATTGATTTGAGTGATTTTTTGGAAATGGGATGTGTGATCGGCTTCTGTCCTGGATCTCCCACCAACATCGTCCACGTACCATGCCGCAAAAGCCATCACAGTCTGATCATTTGTGACGTTGAAAGCGACGTGCTTGTACTTTCCCCTGGAGATTTTCATTTTGATCGTACCTGTATGCATGAAAAAGATGTTATGCATGATCTGGCAGATATGTTATGGACAGATGCATGCGCACAACATATGTTTTAGATAGAAATGACCCCTGTTCAGTCAAATGATACGATTTGACCGTCGTCATTGTTTGCCAACATTTGATTGGATCACGTCTCGTCGTGAAGTGTAGTTTCTAGACTTCAACATTGGTTTGGTACCCTGCCTGTTCTTGGTCGTCTTCATTTCATCGAGTTGAGGCAGTCTGTTTCACTCTCTGTGATGATCGACAGCTATGTTGGGCTCCTTAGCCTTTTGATCATTTCTGCCGGCCGATATGTTGTTGTCCCGCATTACATCATCCTTGTATATGCTCATGTACATGGATCATTTGGATGTCGAGGCAGTGATAGTCAGGATTGGGGAGAGGCCCAATGACGAGAAGTTCTGTGCAGCCTCAGCTTCCTTCCATTTCACGATTCTTAACTGCCCCTGCCTTGGTGCGTGTCGCTACCAAGAATTTCTATCGAAAACTCGCGATGTTGACCGTGCTGAGTTATCCACAGCTCTGCAAGATCCTGCATATCAGATGACTAACAAATGCCAAAACTTGAAGGCTCGGGCCGTTAGTGTTAGTTCAACACAAAGATATTATAATCTCGAGAAAAGAGTAAATGCAGTTAAAGCACATGAAATTGAATATCTGTTGATCGCGCAATCTAGCGAGTTGTGAACCGTGAATGTACCAGATTGGAAGTTATTTTCAATCCCTCGTGAGTTGATGATTTTCTATTTAACGAGTTATGAAATCGTAAGAACACCTTCAAGCATTCATGGTCATTGTACGTGAGTAAGGTCGGATTCGAAAGAACTAACTTCCCTCGGTTATTAAAGGTACTCTGTCTCCATTCTCAACAATGTTCTTAGCAGGATTGACGTCATATGACAAATGCACTGTGCGATGCAGCATTCAGTAGGGGTTTCTCTTCCATGACTTCTTGTTTAAGGCCGAGAGTTTTTCGTGTTATCTTTTCTCTTTATTAGCCCACTTCACTTGTCTCGTTTTCTTAGGCTATTCAAAGTTACCCATTTAACGAGTTTTGGACCAATGACTCCCAAACCAGACGGTTTTGGGGCATTAGGTGTACAGACACCCCTTCGGGTTTATTTACTCGAGTAACAAAGGCCACGGTTCGAGACAAGCTGGTGCACCATTCATTCTTTGCTTGACCTTGCGCAAGATTCGTTTTCTTAGGCTTGAGTTACCTATGTAGCGAGTGTTAGGCCGGTGACTCCCAAACCAGACGGCTTTAGGGCACCAGATGTAGAGACACCCCTTAGGCTTAATTACTCGAGTAGCCCATGCCACGATTCGAATCTGCTCGGCCTCCTCTACTATAATGCTCGTTTTCTTAGGCTCTGAGTTACCCATGTAACGAGTGTTGGGCCAGCGACTCCCAAACCAGATGGCTTTAGGGCACCAGGTGTAGAGACACCCCTTGGGCTTAATTACTCGAATAACCCAGGCCACGATTCGAGACATTAACTTGATAATCATTTATCGTCTGACTTCTTGATATTAGCTTGATAATTATTGACTGTCTGACTACGTGTTAATCGCCATCAACGTCGTCATAGTTTTATACCCCACAACTGAAAGTTTGTGCAAATGCAAAGTGAAGGCTGTCACATGAGGTCGATTCTGTCGCAAACGTTGCTTTGAATTAAGGCTTTGTACCCGATCAAAAGGTTGAATAGCCTTCTTGATCTAATCATACTCACAATCGTGCTCCACGGTTGCTTGTCAGAATTAATCCGATTCCTATCAAGCCAAATAAAATCCCCTTTCACGCGGATCATCGTATCCCGGGAAAACTATGCTTGACAAATGCCAGATGATCGTACCATTGAAGATTGAATTGACATGAGGTAGCATTTGATGATGATGGTGCATGTTGATGGGATTGTTGCATGGGTGCCAATTTGCACATCATCATTTCCTGGGTAGTTGACAAATGCCCCAGTGTTAAGTTGCCTTTCTTGTGATCTCCCTCGTACTGGTCGCATCGGTATCTCGCTGGGCTGACAAAAGATCCGGTCCGTTGACTTGTTGAAAGGTTTGGGGGATTTTTGATTTTTGATTTTGATTTTTTTTTTTTAGAGTGGTTTCACAGAGTTAGAATTAACGGGTTGGGGAAAGCCTTCCCGTCCATTCCTTGTAAGATGAGGGCTCCCCAGAGAGGATTTTTTTTTTTTATCGTGACGGCTCCTTTTGATTTAGAGCGAAACCCCATAGCTTCGTCTTGGCAGGGCGCGATCCTTTTGAGAACTAAATCGTTTATTTTGAATTTCCGGGATCGTACCCTCTTGTCGTATGCCCGGGAGATGCGTAAGGGGTTGCCCCTGCAAATGTGCGAACTGAGGTTCGATAGGCAAACAGGGTGAGCGACAATAAATCCGGCCATCCCCGATGATTGGCGGACATTCTTCCCATGATCGTCCTTGTGTTTTATTTGTAGCCCCCACTGCCCCATTCATCTTGGGCCGGTAAATGACTGAATCAAAATGTTTGATCTTGAATTTGTCGCATATCTCCTCCTTGAGGGCATCATTCAGATTTCTATAGTCGATGTGGCCCCTTACTTCTCCTCCAGGCTGTGGTAACGGGATTCTGTTGGAAAGCCATTCAAGGTAAATAGACACCGTGATGATTCCTGCTTTAAACCGCTTGATAATCTCGTCCCCTACTTTCAACCTCCATTCAGGCTTCAACGTTCTCAACTTTTGCTTAACTGGTCGGAAACCCTCCTTGATGGGCAGTCGATGTCCTACAACGTTTGTGGACAATCCAATCACGTCACCACGGGACCAAGCGAACATATCTCCATACAGGCTCAACAACTCGGCTTCTTTTTTTTTTTTATTGTCGAATTTGCCCCTACTCCAGGTTCTTTGTGATCGTCAGAGGTTCTGATGTTTGATGGCGATGGTTTGGCCTAAGTCGGGTTTGGGTTTGTCTTCGACCCATCCTTTGATCTCGTCAGGTGTATTGTCGATATCTGTCTCGTCCTGCATCAATCCCCATCAGATCGAAATCTAGCTCTATACCAAAATCGTGATCCTCCTTCAAATTTGGCCTATCGCTTGTCAGGCTAGAATGCCTCAAATCGGGGTACCTGACATAAAACAAAAATGCTTGTCATATATATAAAATATTTCAGCACATGATCTTCATGATCTTCTTTTTGGATAACATGACAAAATGACATGAGCGTGCAGGGATTGAAATAAAACTCAGAATTTTAAAACCCATTGATCTTCTACTGGCCGGGATTTACTGCCATACTCCTGGATTTACCCCTTCCTAGATATCACCTGCTGCACGGTCCAACTGGCCACGGTGAGGTCAAGCAATGGAGCTCATTAGGGGGTGCATGGATCGCATTGGCATGCATCTGGCATTGATGGCATTTCCTGACATAAGCATCGCAGTCAGTTTTCATGGTTAGCCAGTAGTGACCCGCTCACAGGATTCTCTTTGCCAAAAATGTTCTGCTCATATGGGCTCCGCACACATCGCCATGTACGTTGTTCATTTGTCTGTGGGCTTTCTTCGGCCTCCAGATATCTCAGCAGTCCCGTAGCTAGGTCCCATTTATGCCCTTTGGTGCTGTATATTCCCATGGCCTGCCGGATGACCAATTCGAGTCTCCAACTACTATCATCTTTTTGATTCCCATTCCCAGGGCTAATCTCAGTCCTAGGATGAATCCCTCGTATTCGGCCGTATTGTTGGAGTGGTAGAACTGTAATTTCATGGATATCGGCCTCTGCCATTTGGATGGATGGAGTATAGACTTTATGGCCTCTTAGTTGGGTCGTAGGGGCAATCTCGCAAAACAAACAAGGGCCGTAGTTTAGTACTGTGCCAGTTACAAGTTGGCAGATGCATGTCAACACTGATGCATGATTATTATTATTATTATTTTTTTTATTTTTTTTTGGTGGTCGAATATACCCCTACTTCGGGTTCTTTGTGATCGTTATGCCACGCCTTCACGGTTCTCTAATCTTATCCTGTAAAACAAGGTCACTGTTTGATGATAGGATAGTATTTAGAAATTTTAGAAAACCTTGGTACGTGGCACGGATTGCCTTCCTGCAAAAACCATGTCAGTATTCTCTTTATATGTGCAGGTGATGTAATCACATGATACATGACATATTTATTACGATGATGACGGTATGACAGTTGTATGCCATTTACATGACATTTATTTATTTGACTGAATGATAAAAGGGCATGAAGAAGCTTCCCTTTCGTTAGGTTTATCAGAGGCTGACCTACCCTAGGGTTACTCTCGCGGGCTTTTCGGCATGAAGGTCCCCAAATCTTCGCAATCTACTCGTCTGAATCCTTTCGATTGGAGCGGATTTGGGTGGTGCGTTTCCTGAGCCATCTCCGGGGAGCAGCCCCTTCGAGTCCAGTAATAAGCAACCGACAGGTTCGCCTCAAGAGGAGGTACTCTCTCAACATACATTCACATTCATCGTCCTCACCGCATGCAATGATTGCTTTTAAAGTAAAGTCATTCCATTCAACCATTCATTCATTGGTAAAACACATTCATACAACAACAGGTCAAAATATCGCACGCACACACACATTCATGAATTTTAAAGGATAGGACAGCATCAAGACTTGAACGCGGCTTAAGCCCTCTAATGTCCCCAGCAGAGTCGCCAGCTGTCGATGCCGGTTTCTTCGTCTTTTCCAATTTTAGCCTTTTGATTAAATGATTTTTGGAAAAGGTCGGCATTGATGTCGACGAGGTTTTGAAAGATCGTTTTTTATGATGAGCCAATTAACCAGAGTCGCCAGTTGGTATATTTGAAATGGATGTACCAACTCATCCGAGTTTTCGTTTTTTGTAAATCGCTGGCTCATATGTGACTCCGAATTAATTGGTCTGCGAATCGAGATTCATAGAGTTCGGGGGCTTGCTTAAGCGAGGGGAAGGTGTTAGGCACCCCCCGACTTCCGTGAAACACGGTTACCGCAATCTCGATACTTTCCTATCCTTTAATTCATGAAATGTGTATATGTGTGTGTGTGTGTGTGCCTATATGAATGTTGCGGTGAGTTTGTATGAAGAAACCATTTGGGTTTTGATGAAAAGTCGTGCTTTCTTTTGAGAATGCTTTAGAATGTCATTTGGCTTAACGAGAAAACTTATGAGAAAGGTTCGATTTTAATTGTCAAAAACTTATGAGATTTTCATTAGGTGTCGTTTTGGCAAAAACAAGAGTTTTCTAAACCTTCGTCAAAATAGGAATCGAGATCTATACGTTGCTTTCGTAAATAGCACGGTGGGCAACTTCTAGGATCTCTTTAACCCTATGCACAAAGATTTAATAAAACGTTACTTATTTTTATAAAATCATTTTTGTGATGTTTGAAAACGATTTTTCCTTTAGCCTTCTCGTTTAATAGGAATCGACATTCATTAGCATTTCCAAATTTTTAGCCTCGTGGTGCTAATAGCCTAGTTTGATTGATTTTATGAAAATCTTATCATTTAGCTTTGAAATCAATTTCGTGTCATAAATCAAATCAAGCATTAAAATGCGTGGGGGCTATTCATGGGCATGTAAGCCATCCGAATAACCCCAACGCCCACAATCACATATTTCACTATTACGGGGCCTTAAACCCGATCTTCGACTTGATATCGTTTTAAGGCCCGACAATTACATATTTACAATAAAGGGTACATCGGCCCTATTACATACATCCAAAAATGTCCATCATCGGATTTGGACCACGGGGTCGCGTTCCTATGCTCACATCCAAAATTGCTACATCACTACAATATCCTAAAATAGCAATCTAAACAATCTATGCACGATACATCAAACGGATATCATCGGGCCATTAGGGGGAATTTCGTTCTGATGAGACCCTCACTAATAGTCCCTAATCCATGGCTCCACAATAACATGTAAGAAAAACTACATTTAAGGTGATTCGGATGACAAAAGCTTAACAAAAATGGTATAACATAATGCTATAACAAAGGGTTTTTCACCTTGCAAATGATCCTCACAATATGTATGAACTTGTATATCGAGTAGAGTAGATAATATATGATATATAATCTCACAAAATGGGTATAATTCCTCACTATTTTCTCTCTTTTTTCTCTTGATTTCCTCTTCTTTTCTGCTGTTTTCTTCTTCTTTTTTCCAGCTGCTGCCGCCTCCTCTCCCTCTTCTGTTTCTGGATTAAAACTGACCTGATAAGGGGTTGCCCTAGGCAGCCGCAGATTGATCTGCGGCTGGCCTCGGTTTCTCCGCGCCCGCCGCGCACTTCTGCCGTCCGCCGCACACTTAATTATTTTAATCGTTTGGCCGCAGATCAATCCGCGGCTGGGTGGGCTGATTTTCTCAATTTTTGAGCTGCACCTCGATTCTCGTGTCGTATCGCTTATTTTTGCTGAAAGGCTTGTATTTTGCAGTCCGGAAATTACTAGAAGACGTGCCACATCATCCGGGAATGCCCATTTCAGACAACCCTGTTGTCACGCCGGTTTCGGCTGTAAATCGTCGCGATGGCGTCGAATGTTCATACTTGTCCATCCTTTGCTCTCGCAGGCCGGTTCATTTGACGAATTTTCCCTCCTGTCAGGGTTAGTATACGAAGTGCAAAATTTGGGTGTCTACACCAGCTTCACACTCACCTTCCTGGTATCGACTATGTAGGCTAGATATCCTACACATCCTTGTCTCAACATCTTTCTGGCCTGCATCATCGTCAGATAACTCGTTTGTCTAGGCGACTTGCTATCATAAAACACTACCTTTGACGGAGTCATAAGGTTCACACACTTCTTTTGACAATCAATAACTGCCCCATGGTTGAACAACCAATCCATTCCCAGAATGACGTCAAACTCCCCAAGACGAATTGGGATCAAGTTGACAGTCATCACATGACCCTTAATATCTACCTGACAGTTCTTGTGGACAAACTTAACAGGAATCACCTCCCTATTTGCAATTTCTATATTCATAGGGTAATCTAATTCTTCCTGAGGTAACTCTAATTTCTTAGCAAAATCATCGGATATAAATGAGCAAGTAGCACCCGAGTCAAACAATACATAAGCATTAACATTATTGACTGGAATGATACCTGACACTACTTCCTTTGATTGCACAGCATCCTGCACCGTCATATTGAACGTTCGAGCGGTAGGTCAGTTGGGCTGTGCCGGTCCTGTGATAGTAAGATTGCCACCACCGCTGTTTCCTTTTCCTGCACTGGCTCCACCTGTAGTTGCTTTCTTAGGACAGTCTCGGGCAAAGTGATCCTTCGACCCGCAAATGAAACATGCTCCTTTCTTCGGATTAGGGCAATTTGGTGAAATATGACCCTCTTGTCCACAGTTGAAGCATACCCTCTTACCCTTCAAACAAGCACTCATATGGCTCTTTCCACAGTTGCTGCACACCTCCACCTTCTTCTTCTGATTACCCTGCTGACTTCCCGCAGAGTTACTATCATTCCATTACCTCTTCTGATTACTGCCCCCATGGCTACCACTTGCCTTGTTTTCACTTTCATTCTTCTTCTTCCTCTACTCCTGATTGTACTTGGACAACGCATCACTGCCTCCTTCAGCGATAATTGCCTTTTCTAACACCGCCGCAAATGAGTTCAGTTGAAACAACGAAACTTGACCATATAACCAGGGCTTCAATCCCTGCTCAAATCTCCTAGCCTTTCGCTCATCCGTGTTGACTTGGTATGGCGCAAACCTCGCCAACTCGTTGAATTTTGCTGCATACTCAGGTACCGTCATATTACCTTGCTTTAGCTCTAGAAACTGCACCTCCATTTGATTCTGAGCACTTGCCGGGAAATAGGTTTCGAAAAATATCTCCTTAAACCGCTCCCACGAAATAATCCCTTGGCCACCTCGAGTCTTATTTGCTTGCCACAAGTAGCTAGCTTCTGATTTCAGCATAAAGGTTGCAAATGCCGTCTTTTGGTCCTCATTGACCCTAGTGACATCAAACACCTTCTCTATCTCCATGACCCAAGTCTGTGCTTCAATCGGATTCATGGATCCGTGATACTCCGGAGGTCCGACTGCTTTGAAGTCTTTAAAGGTCGTAGCCTGAGCTTGGGGTTGATTTGCGAATGCTCCAGTTAATAGATTCACTAACTGCTGCATTGGATTAGTGTTAGCTTCTTCGTTGTTTGTAGATCCCTCAGGAGTTTGTTGACGGGTTGGTTGTCTTCTTGGCGGCATCTTACTGTTAAAAATTCGCGCTATTAGATTATTATTCAATTGCTTAAACATTTAAGTCTTAACTTAAACATTTATAGACAATACTTAAACACATAACACATCTGATAAACTTTCACATTTTATTCATTAACTGCTTTCAAAACATAATACAAATAACATCATTTATCCTGAAATCACAAAGTTTCAGGATTACATCATTATTCTATCCCATTATAGAAACTGGGATTACAATTTATTCACTTCATAAATTTCATAATAACACAACTAATCATAATCTATGATGACATCCCACGACGCACAGCTTCCTGGCGTTCCTGCTCCATAATACGAGTCACCATCCTTCGATCCACCATATCTGGATGACGATGAACTCGATCCAGAGCTCTATCCACTGTGGAGTGAAAAATATACTCCATATCATCAATCTTGGCCTTCTTTGACCGCACCTCACATTCAACACGATCTGTGCGGTTAGCCTCCCTCAACCAAGCGGTCTCAGCTCTCGCCCGCTTAGCTGACTCCTCTTTCAACTCATCTCGTACAATTTCATTTTTGGCTATCAGCTGTCCTCGTCGATACTCAGACTGTGCTAGCCTCTGCTCAGCCTCAGCAAGACGTGATGAAAGGTCTTGGATCTCAGCATCCTTCTGCTCTAGAGTGACTTGACGTTCCGCAGCCTGTTCCTCTAACTCCTCCTTTTCACTCTCTACATGAACCAGCTTCCATTCCACATCTCTAAGATGTATATCGAGCTCCTCAATCTCACTACTCTTCTGCTCCAAGGCAGTCTGTCGCTCTGCCAGCTGCCTCTCTAACTCCTCCACTCTGTCCTGCAACTCTATGTTGCGATCATACACCTGCTCGTACATCTGAACACCTAAGGAAGATAGTGATATCCCCTCAGGGTCCTCCTCCTCCTCAACCTCTTCAGGTTCCTCCTCAGGGTCCTCCTCAGGGTCAGTCTCAGGCTCATACTCGTGGCCTATAACTGTAATCAATGGGGATGGCTCCCTCTGCACTAGCTGCTCATGAACTACGTGAATATCTTGGGACTCCTCCTCCCTAGCCTGGTTGGGCTCTCCTCTATCAGTCATCCTGACAACAAAATTTTAAGTTTTAATTACTAATCGATAATACTCGCGAGGACATAAGATATTTTATGATTTCAATGAGTGTGTTATGCAATGATCGTTGGAGAAAGGAAATGAATACGTTAAGGGATTAAAGAATATATAATACTCGAAGTGTTTCAAGTTTAAGTGAAGGTGATGAAATAAAACCTACGCTAAGGTAATGTGCTGAAGTTATTCAACGATAATTGTGAAAGAGATTTAGTGAAAACTGAGTAAGGGAGGTTTCGTTGATTCCGAGGACGGAATCCTTATAAGGAAGGAAGGATGTGACAACCCGGATTTTCAAAAGTTATTAAATAAGAATTTAATAAATAAAATTCTTGTTACGAGATGTTTTGGGTTTGAATATATGTATATATGTGATATGTATTGTGAAATATGTGATTTGATGTGAAGAGAATTATATGTTCGTGTATTTGAGAGAAGAGGCTTAATAGTTAATTAAACTATTGAATGAAGTGAAGGAAATTGATACGAAAAGATATTTACTAAATATTAGAAAGTTAAAAATTATATGGTGAAATAATATATTTTAATTATTATGCCTTGTTAGCAAAGAAATTGTTATGGATTATATTTCATAATAATGTGAATAATTCACTTGATTAAAATAGTGAATTAATGTAAATATATATTTGTTTTGATAAAACGAGAAAAAACAATATGTTACATGTTAATGTATTACGATTGTGAATTTCATAAATGGATAAAATATTTATTGAGTAGAATAAATATTTTTAATTGGGATGTTTATTTAATAAAATAAATATTTGATGAGAATATTGTGTGATAATTTATTTGTATGAGAATATTAAGTAAAGTGATAATAAATATTTTTATACGTGATGCGTATTTTATTATGCATGGATGTTGATAAGATGTTGGTAATTTATTAAATGAGAGGATGAATAATTTTATTAAATTATTTATTAAGGGAAAGATGATTTTATTAAACAAAATTATTATTAAATAAAAATTATATTTAAGCGTGACAAATGTATCATATAGTAAGAGTTTTATAAAAATAAAATAAAGGGTGTTTTAAAGGGTCAGCCAAACATGGCCTTGTGACCCTTGGTGTTTGTAACCACTGAGCCCCTTGAATTTCATAACTGCTAAGCCTTTAGTTTTCACGTTAAAAAAAAAACTCAGAACAAGAGAAAAAGAGAGAATGGGAGAATTCTCTGTGAATTGGGAGTGAAGGTTTAGAAATCAAAGAAGGAAGAAGGAGGATAATCAAGTAATCAAGCCCTCCTAATTGTGTAACTAAGCATAGAAGAAATCAAAGGTAAATTCTCAAATTGCTAGTTTTTATTTTTCTAAAAACTAGTTCTCTGTGATTGGTCTTGATGATTAATTTGTTGAGAAGTTAGTTATATATATTGTTAGATTGTGATACTCTAATTATATATTGATTATAAACGATTTTGATTGAATTAAAATCATGAAACTATGTTTAGTTAGACTTTAGAAATTTACAGAGAAGAAATATGTGAATACGACTTAAATGTATGAAAATTAATGTTTAATTTGAGTAATAATCTGTGAATTGGCGGTGGATTGTTGTTATGCGTTAAAAAACGAAAACAACGGAAGTTGAACGGACCAAATTGGTTCAGAAACGAATCCGTAGCGAGTGATTGCGCTAAATTTGTAAAATTTATAAAATTAGCATGAATATTGATATTTGAGGCTTGAAATTGGTTGATTAAGATGTTTAAGATGTTAGAATTGTTATAAACATGTTGGGTATTGATTCTATAAAGATTATAATATTTGGGTATGTCTAAATTGTTGTTAAAATGAAGAAATTGGGAAATTTTGGTCTGAAAATTCTGCAGTTCGCGAACTGCAGAATCTGGAATTCATGAAGCTCGCCCCAGCGAGCTCAACAAGCCAAAATAAAATAATTTATTTTATTAATAAATAATTTTATTAATAAATAATTTATTTTATTTCATAACTGCTAAGCCTTTAGTTTTCACGTTAAAAAAAACTCAGAACAAGAGAAAAAGAGAGAATGGGAGAATTCTCTGTGAATTGGGAGTGAAAGTTTAGAAATCAAAGAAGGAAGAAGGAGGATAATCAAGTAATCAAGCCCTCCTAATTGTATAACTAAGCATAGAAGAAATCAAAGGTAAATTCTCAATATTTATTATTTAATATTTATTTTGTAGTATGATCATTATGTATGATATGTTTAGTCAAATGATTATGATTATGATTTAGATGATGAACATGTTATCTATGTGCTATGTGATGCATGCAAACTGTTAGATTTTGCTGAGCTGTCGAGCTCATTCTTGCAAATAATCCCTTTTGCATGTTAAAGATTCAAGGTAACATTATGTGCTACCCAAATAGCATGGATCGAAATGATGCATGAAGATTAAATGTTTTAGTTGAAGTTATTACCTGAATTATGTTAAGTTTTCAATAATTGTGTTTATGTTGAGTTGTAAAGTTTGTATTGAGGTGTAAACTTTTGTAATAAGTTTGACAAGGCGAGTCATGATATTAACATGATTCTAAGACATTTTGATGTAAAGGTTGAAAATTTTGGGATCGAGAATGATTTGTAATAGAAAAGTTTGAATTAGTCCGCATTTTTATTAAGTTTAACATTGAGCAATGTTGTAAAGTAAGAATGAGGATGTATTGTTAACGACCGATGTGGAGTGTTGGATTGTTCAGAATTTGAGGTCGTTACATACATGATCTCCGACATTGAATTCCTCGTCTCTTCGATGAAGATTGGCATAACTCTTTTGTCGATCTTGAGTTGTTTGTATACATTGTCGGATCATTTGGATCTTTTTTGTAGTCATACGTATCAACTCGGGTCCCAACAATTTTGCCTCACCTACTTCATCCCAACATGCTGGAGATTCAGCACGTTCGTCCATACAACGCCTCGAAGGGAGCCATGCCTATACTTTCTTGATAACTGTTATTGTAAGAGAATTCCACCCAATGGCAAGTATTTGTCCCAACTTCCTTTAAAGTCTAGTATGCAGAGTCTTAAATAGATCTTCGAGGGTTTGAATAGTCCTTTCCGATTGCCCATATGTCTGGGGATGGTATGCAGAACTGAATCGTAATTCAGTGCCTATAGCTTTTTGCAAGCTGACCCAAAATCGTGAAGTGAATCTAGGATCTCGATCAGAAACTATGGATACTGGCATGCCATGCAATCTGATAATCTCGCTTATATACATACTAGCAGGACGCTCAATTGAATAGTTTTCTTGTATAGGCAAGAAATGAGTACACTTGGTCAATCTATCTATAATGACCCAAATTGCGTCTAAGCCTTGAGAAACTTTGGGAAGACCTGTCACGAAATCCATGTTGATGTGTTTCCACTTCCATTCTAGAATCTCAAGTGGTCTCAAGTACTTGATGCTCTGCTTTGACACGTTGACAAGTTAAACATCTTGCGATAAACTCTGCAATCTCTCTCTTCATATTGTTCCACCAAAATGTATGTCGAAGATCACGATACATTTTGGTACTTCCAGGGTGGATTGCAAACGGTGTGTTGTGTGCCTCCATCATGATTTTGTATTTCAAGTCAGGGTCCTTAGGAACACACAGTCTAGAGTTGATTCGAAGTATTCCGTCTTCGTCGACTCTTGCTTCTAGAATAGCACCTTCTGGTACCTTTTTCTTTATATTCATCAACTCCGAGTCTGTAACTTGAGCAGCTTTAATTTTGTCGATTAAAGCCGGTTCTACCCGTATATGTGCGATCTTCACGTGGGTTCTTGGAGTCTTTAACTCTATCTCCATCCTTTGTAAATCATCCAAAATGGGCCTTTGCGATGTCAGTAACGCACTCGTACTTGCATATGATCTTCTACTCAATGCTGTCAGCTACTACATTCGCCTTTCTAGGATGGTATTGGATGGTATGGTCGTAATCTTTCAACAGCTCGAGCCAACGCCGCTATCGCATGTTGAGTTCCTTCTAGGTGAAGACATATTTGAGACTTTTATGGTCGGTATAGATCTCCACTCTCTCTCCATACAAGTAATGTCTCTAAATCTTCAACGCGAAAACGACTGCTGCCAACTCTAGGATCATGAGTAGGGATAATTCCTCTTATATTCCTTGAGTTGCCGAGACGCATAGGCTATAACCTTCCCATGTTGCATGAGAACACAACCTAGTCCTTTGCTTGAAGCGTCGCTGTAGATGACAAATCCTTCCGATCCTGATGGTATTGCCAATACATGTGCTGAAATGAGTCTTCTTTTGAGTTCTTGAAAACTCTTCTCGCATTCTTTGCTCCATTTGAATGTTGTGCTTTTCCGAGTTAGTTGAGTTAATGGAATGGCTATTCGAGAAAATCCTTTTACGAATCTCCGATAATAACCAGCTAGACCCAGAAAGCTTCGTACTTTAGTTACTAACTTAGGTTGTTCCCAATTTGATACTGCTTCAATCTTCGTCGGGTCAACTGAGATTCCTTGTTTAGAAACTAAGTGACCAAGGAATGTAACTTCCTCAAGCCATAATTCATATTTCTTCAACTTAGCATATAGCTTGTTTTCACGAAGCTTTTGGAGTATTAGCCTTAAGTGTTGCTCATGATCTTCACGACTTTTAGAATATATGAGAATGTCATCAATGAAGACAACCACGAATTGATCCAAATATTCCTTGAATATCCGGTTCATCATATCCATGAAAGCAACAGGAGCATTAGTCAATCCAAAAGACATGACTAAGAATTCATAATGCCCGTATCGAGTTCTAAAGGCAGTCTTTGGAATGTCATCAGCTTTAACTTTCAACTGATGATACCCAGAACGGAGGTCGATCTTTGAAAAGAATTGAGCACCTTGTAACTGGTCGAACAGGTCATCAATGCGAGGTAACGGGTACCTATTTTTGATGCTGACATGGTTTAACTCCCGGTAGTCAATGCAAAGTCTCATACTCCCGTCTTTCTTCTTTACGAATAAAACAGGAGTACCCTAAGGCGTTGTACTCGGGTGTATGAAACCGCTGTCTAACAATTCCTGTAGTTGGACTTTTAACTCTTGAAGTTCAATAGGAGCCATTCGATATGGGGTTTTGGAAATGAGTTTTGTACCGGGTTCGAGGTCGATACAAAATTCGATTTCACGGTCTGGGGTAGGCCAGGAAGCTCTTCGGGAAATACGTCAAGGAACTCATTAACAACAGAAATATTATTCAAATCTGACGTACTTTTGTTTAAATCCGTTACATGGGCTAAGAAAGCTTAGCATCCGTTTTTCAATAAACGAATGGCTTTATGACTAGAAATGACGGTTATTGATTTCAATGGTTTGGTTGCTTAAATTCGCATAATAGGTTGATTAGGAATATGAAAACTAATGACCTTACGAAAGCAATCAATTTTAGCATGATGAGTAGTTAACGAATCAATTCCTAAAATCACATCAAATTCATGCATGTTCAAGGAGATAAGATCAACAGGTAATGCGAGGGTGCCGATTTGAACAAAACAAGATTTATAAAATGTAGATGTAACGAATGTTTGTGCTAATGGTGTTTCAACAGATAAGTCAAAATCTACTTTCTCAGGAGTTAAATTCAGACGTTGGGCACATGTTGGTGAAATAAAAGAGTGGGTAGAACCAGTATCTAGCAAGGCATGGACTTCACAAGAGTTAATAAGTAGTTTACCCGTAATAACTTCGTTCGGGTTCTATGCTTTTTGGGATGTGTTGCCCGATTTCACAATCGGCAATTACGTGCAAGTATACACGATCAACAAGTAATAAAGTGATAAGAGAGAGTATCGAACCCACAGGAATTACTATATTTTTAACCTCCAATTGTCAATCTAAATTATGCCTATTCTATTAAACAATCACAATCTGGGATTTTTTGATAAAGAATAATTAAATAAATACTAACACTGACAATTAATTCAAAGGTTGAAATTCAGATTTAAGATGATTAAGACTACAATATCCCCAGTTATTTATCATAAACCAATCTATCTATGTCTTCCAATTATTCACTTCAATGGAGTTGTTAACAGAAATTCAATTGCATTTATAAGCCCTTTTCCAAGTGATCAAATAAATCTGTCTAATCCAATTAACCCTACGATATTCCTATGCAAAGTTAAAAGATTAAATTCATTAAGTTCCAATTTCCAATTGTTACGTGCAGCCAAGCAATATTCCTATTTACTTCACAAATCCAATTATTCAACACATGCAATAATTGAGACTACACGCTATCTTATCCAGTTCTAACCCTAGATTTCATCTCCCAAATTCATCTAAAGTAACCCGCTAATTGTCGGCCAAACAATTAATCAACAAGCATAAAATAAGATAGACAACTCCCATCAAATTGAACAATTGAAATCAAATAGATGATCAACTCATAATTATAACTGGTTCAATTGTAGCCTTAACTAAGAATTTAGTTCATACTGACAATAAAAACTAGAATATCAAAATAAGTCATCATAATTAATTACAAATCAGAGGATAAAGATTAGAAGAAAACTCAGTATAATCTCTAGCTCTCCAATCTGAACTTCTCACGATGCTTGACTTGTCCTCCAATCTCCTTGCTCAGCTCTGGAAGTCAATCTCTGAATAAGTCTGTGTGTCCCTAAATCCAAGTCTTGATCTTCTATTTATAGTCTCCTTTAGTCCCCTTAATAAGTTTAATAGCACGAGTCCTTGATCACTTTTATCTATCCAAAATAACAGCATCCCAGCAAAATCAGGATTTCCATCTGCCGCTTCCTCGCCCCAGTGAGAAATTCAAGGCATAAGTTCTCGCCCCAGTGAACTCCCGCCCCGGTGAGAAACATAACTCACAAATTCTCGCCCCGGCGAGAATGCCCTGCACCCAGCCAATTTTCTTCTTTTCATTCCTGCATCCAGCCATGACCTACAAAACCAATGTAAAACAAGTAAAAAGCTACCAAACACTTAAAAACAAGTAAAGAATAAGCCAAAAGACATATCAAACGCGTAGGTTAAAACCTACTCATCAAATACCCCCAAACTCAAAACTTTGCTTGCCCTCAAGCAAAACACAAAACAAAGCAAAACCACAACTAAACTAGCTACTACATGAATGCACATGCATGACTAACCATACTCAAGCAATTAATCAATAGACATCATAAAAATCCAGCCTCAGAAATCAGTAACTACCAATTCAACAGAATTTCAACCTCACACCATCCAAAAGCCAACTATTAGCAATTATGAATCACTCTCAACCCTTCCATAAGTATGCAACATATATTAAACCAATCAGGGTATGAATCCAACTCTAGGTATCACAATGCTCAAAAAGAGACGAATTCACATATTTTACTTTTAAGCTCAACTACTATTCACTTGCCTTCTCATTTTTTCCCTCTTTTTCTTTAACGAGTGCGCTTTACGCTCCATCTCGTCATATATCCCGACTAGTGCAATGTTCATCTTTATTAGGCTATTCAGTGCCACCCGTGTAGCGAACTTTCAACCAACGACTCCCAAACCAGACGATTTTAGGGCGCTGAGTGTAAAGACTTCTCCTAAGGGTCTACTTATTCAAATGACACCGGTCACAAAGACAAACTTAGTCAAGACCTGCTCTTATCTATTTATATTCACTAATTCATCGTTTTCTTGCACTTAGACAGACATCGAAGCAGTATTTATTCAAAAAAAATTCATTTCATTTTTTTCAGTTTTTTCCAGTTTTCTTTCTCTTTTTTTTTAAAAAAAAACCAACAAGTGATAACAGTCTATATCTACATATGAGCATGTAATACACCAAAGAAGAACCAACTCCTAATTACTTTAATACACATTCGGGAACAAGTAAAAACCAAGGGTCTCAAATAACCACAACTACAACAATTAAACTCCAGATTTAGTAGTAAGTATCCATCCCATTAAACTATAGTAGAACTAATCATGTTTCATCATTGGCCATCCCTAAATGACTTCCATCAATACATTGCTTGAATACCTCTAAATGCACTATCATATGATCCTATGCTACTAAATTTTTTTATTTTTTTTTTCAAATAAATAAACAACAAATAAAAACTAGGCTAAACTAAACTCATGCAACTAAAACTAAAGATGCTATGCAACTAAACATGCAAATATGCAATCACACCCCCCAACTCAAACGAAACAATGTCCTCATTGTGAAAAGCATAAAGAAAGTTAAGAACAGAGGACTCCCCTAGCAGTTCAAGCAGTAGGCTCGAACTCATCATCGTCATTTGGGGACGGTGGTGGAAAAACTGGCAATGGCTGGGCTGCGGGAAACTGAACAGGATCCATCATCGGCTGCATATTGGAGTACATGTGTGCCATGGCATGGGTGTAACTCTGCTGGTATGCATACATATGCTCCTGCCAATCCGCCAATCTCTGGTTCTGCCTCAATATGGTCTTATGATGGGAATCAATAAGACGCTGCAACTCTCGAAACTAGAGGCTGAACTTGGCTTTCCTTGGCCTAGTAGAAGTGGAAGGACCTGCCGAAGGACCCGCTCCCTCATCATCATCGGACTCATGTGCTTCTTCAGCGGGAGGAGAATGAACATATGTAAACCCATACCACGAGGATGGGACTCACCGCCTTCCCATTCCTTATAGCGTGCAATCAAACGGTGATCCAAAAGTAACAAGGGCTGCTGCAAAGCCTCCTCAGCTCCCCAACGAACTCCCGCACGAAGACACAATCCACATATCAACGAAGGGTGTGGCAAACCACCCTGACTATGCAAAGTCCATATAGTGCGGTGAATCAACGCTTCAATCAACTGACCCACATTGATCTCAATCCCCGTCACAATAGCATATAACAATAAAGCTTTCTCCCTGGGAACATCACTCACGTGCTGTGATGGCATCAGTTTAGCCGAAAGGAAAGCATACCAGACCTTACCATATCGACTCAAGTCCTTGCTATGAAACATAGGTGCAGCACGTGGCCCTCTAGATATCCATGTCGTCCTAGGCCTGCATAAGTCAGTAACTACCTTCTCCACATTGGGCCCCTCCCCAAGGAATCGAGTGTATCTGCAACGTAAATCAGGCCTCAAGTTGTAATACTCATTGATCGTTTGGACACTGAAGGACACTGTCTTCCCTCGGACTGTAACCTCACATGTAGCCGTGTCCTCTGCATTAGCGTAAAACTCCTTGACTATAGCTATACATGCAGGCTCCGGATGGGCAGTGAATGTCTCCCTTCCCCTCTCGACTATCTGATGCATCATCTCCCCATCAACCACCTCGTTAGGCATGAGACCGCGCTCGGGAGTTAGAGCTTTACCCAATGTATACGTTTCATATCTGATAGCTGCCTCTGCACTGACAAACTTTCTTCGATTAAAGGCCCTAGATGGAGTAGACAATGATCCTTCACCACGTTGCCTCTTTGGAGCCCATGATTGATCTTTTGACAAACAACCCAAACACTACAATCTGCTATGCAATCACAATTCCCCCCAAACTCCAACTTTTCTAACTCCGAAGTGATAGAAGCACAATCCAATGGAATAGATCTGAGGAGTAAACCCTAGAATACTTGCATGCAACAATAAAGCAAATAGAAAACCTTGAAAACCACAGAGTATTCCTTCTAATGAATGAGAGATGGATTAGAAAGAGGCTAGGGTTTGTTTTTTATAGTGGTATGATTTAGGGTTTGCGGTAGGATTTTAAGTATGGAAAGAAATTGGGAAGAAATTAGAAGTGAAATTGGAAGGATTCGGGATGGGTTTCGTATTGGATAAGGAGAAATAATGTTTTGGAGAAGTTGCATGGGAGTTGGAATGTAAAAAAAATCAAATTAGAATCGGATTTTAACAACTGATTCCGCGATTCTCGCCGGGGCGAGAAAATAGGCTTATGAACCTCGCCGGGGCGAGAAATCGGCAGAGAGGTTAGGGCTAAGGCGAGAAAATTCCAGGCTGGGGTGCGCTTCGACAGAGAGGTTCTCGCCGGGGTGAGAAACCTTAGTGCAATTTTCTCGCCGGGGCGAGAATCCTCAAACTTGAAAAATTTTTCTTGCTTTTTCCTCTTGATCTCTTGTCCTCTCTCTTGTACCATCCCAATGAACATGTTTCTTCCTTCTAAATCATTCCCATAGATTGTATCCCTGTTTCAATAAACACCACATAAATGAGTTAAACACGGAAGATTGAAGACCAAATTCAAACAAAAACACATAAAACTACTCCTAAAAAAAATATTAATTAAACTAATTCTATGAAAGCAATAAAATATCATGATTGGGTTGCCTCCCATCAAGCGCTTGGTTTATAGTCGTCAGCCCGACCTTTCTCAGCAGTATTAGGGGTTCAGCTTGATCGGGGACAGAAAGGTGAATCACTGATACTTGTCGATCCACATCGCCTCCCCAATAATTTTTAAGTCGCTGCCCGTTGACTTTGAATGTGCGCTTTGAATCCGGCTCTTCGACTTCAATTGCCCCATGAGATCCTACAACAGTAATAATGAAAGGGCCTAACTATCTAAACTTCAGCTTCCCAGGAAATAACTGCAGCCTGGAATTGAACAACAACACAGCTTGTCCCGGTTCAAACTTTCGATCCACAATCCGTTTGTCATGCCACCTTTTGGACTTTTTCTTTGTTACAGCTTGGCATTCTCATAGGCATGATAGCGAAACTCCTCCATCTCGTTCAATTGGAGCAACCTTTTCTCACCAGCGGCTTGAAGATCAAGGTTCAACTTTTGAATTGCCCAATAGGCCTTATGCTCAAGTTCGACCGGTAAATGACATGCTTTCCCATAAACCATACGATACGGGCGACATTCCGATGGGATTCTTATAAGCAGTGCGATACGCCCATAAAGCATCATCTAGTTTCATTGCCCAGTCCTTACGAGTCGGGTTTAACCACTTTCTCCAGAATTTGCTTATTTTCTCGATTTGATACCTCTGTTTGGCCATTCGTTTGGGGATGATAAGCTGTAGTAATCCGGTGTTTGACTCCGTATTTAGCTAACAACCTTAGTGAACTGCTTGTTACAAAAATGAATAACCTTCGTCACTGATTATGGCTCTTGGTGTACCCGAATCTAGTAAAGATATTCTTGTGCAGGAACCGTAGAACCTACTTTGGCAATCATTGGTGGGTAATGCAAGTGCTTTCGACCCCATTTATGACACGTTAAATCCACCGCCCAAAAGTATGTATTGAATGGTTAAATGATGACGGAAACGGCCCCCCCCCCCATAAAGTCAATATTACTCCAAAACATTCAAATAGTTCAACCTCAAGGATGGGTGTTTCGAGAGGCATTTCCGTGCCGCTTTGGAGATATTTCCAACCCGTTGATCATCTATCACACTTTAAAGACACCAAAGAGATGGGACGTTCCTTGAACAATGGAAGGCCAGAAGAAAGGAATCCCGACTTGTGAACACCTTTGCTGCAGGTTCTGTTCTCCTCCATAATGGGCCTCCATAATCCTGAACGAATTGACAATGGAGTTTAATATACTCTCTTCCATTTCTTCCTGTGGCACACAACGTCTTCATCATCTGATTCGCACAAAGTTCTTGAAGAGGAATGGCTCATCCCAAAAGGTTCTGCTTAACATCCATTGAGAGAAATTTCTTTTCTTTGCTGGATAAGTGTAAATCTTTGCCGGAAGAACCATTACTGACCTAGAAAAATTCACTATAATCAGCTTACTAAGGGACTTTTCGGGTGTTGGATACCCAAACAATTGTTTCATCTGGAAATGACTCATTGATTAACACATCATTCTTTTTTCTTTTCTGACATGTCGGCATTTCGTCCAACCTTGGAAAGATGATCAGGCCACTTGATTCTCCGTACCTTTCCTATCTCGAATCTCCAAGGTCGAATTCTCTACAAACAAGATGGACCCATCGAAATCAACCTAGGTTTGGCATTCCTTCTTTGCATCAAATCAAGGCATTTGATAGCCTGCATGATCAGTGTAGACAATCACCTTGGTTCCAATCAGATATGCTCCGAAAAAAAACTTTTTTGTCCCAAAGGCATCTAATACTAAACTGCTAAGCAACTCTATTCTCTCTTGTAGTATCAATTCAATTGAGCTTCCTGTGAGTTGTCCTTACTTTGAGTAGTAAAGATGGTGGTGAAAAACCTTATTCCCTTCCGTTGACCAGCACAGCTCCACTTCTACTGCATATATCACTTTCGTGTCATCCACATCAACTCAAAAGGGAAAAGTGTCTTCCAATCGGGAGCAATCTATGGATCGGGGTTGTTGATTAACACTTCTTTTTCAGCATTTTTTTCTTCTTCAGAAGGCTTCGAATGCAAGCGTTGATCCATCTTAAAGGGAAACATCTTTTCTCAAGGAGTGAAACACAATGGTTTTGAAATTTTTGAGAAATCCTTGATGAAATCGACGGTAGATGAATCCTTCAGCATATTCCGAGGAAAACTTCTAATACCTTTTACCCCTCAGATGGTCGGTGGAGGTAGCTTTTTCAATGGGGTTTTCAATCGTTTTCCCCTATCTCACCCTCTAGACCTGCGTCGGATACCTTATGTGGGCCCCAGAATAATCCCTTCTCGCACCATAAAATAGTGGCACTTGTTCCCAATTTAAGAGACACCAGATTTCGTCTCCACCACAACGCTTCAAGTACTTAAGATGAGAATTATTAAGACCACAAGTCAAAACTATCACCAGGAATATAGAGAGAAGTTCCATCCATCGAATACCTCCAAATTTTGTTCAACCATATCCGAGAAGATAGCCATCATGGCATCGCTGGAATGTAGCTCGGGTGCCAATTACATAACCCCGATAAGAACATTCTCCAGAATGCAAACGTTCCATAAGGACATGATAAAAGTTATTTTCTCTTGATCCTCCGGAGCTATTCACTATCTGTGTGTATTATCCTGAGTAATCCATTCGAGAAGGCAATAGAACTGATGACCGGACAACCTACTCCAACATCCTGATCAATGAAATAGCAAAAGGAAAGTGTTCCCTTGGCGCGTAGCTTTGTTCAAACTTGCCGGTTAATCCATACCACACTCTCCAACCTGTAACCCATTCCTTGTAGGAATGAATGAGTTTTCATGTATTTTTGTTCTCAACCACTGTCATTCCTCCCTTTTTAGGCACACATTGGTATGGGGACTGTCACACCAAGCACCTATCTGAAATTGGATAGATTAATACGCGGGCGTCTAAACCACGTTAATATTTTCCTTCTTCACCCACGGTCTTTCATAATCGGATTTCAATCTTCTCTGTTCATTGCTCAAAGTGAACCGGTTATTGCTCCTTCTTCTAGGCAGAATTTTATGCATGCAAACGTCGGGACTGATTCCCTTGATGTCTGCTATTGTCCACGCCAATTTGCTGTTTTATACTCAACAGGCAAAACCCTTAATAGTTTTTTCTTCTTGAGATTCATTCAAAATGCGCAGAAAACCTAATTACTGTGTAGTGTGTCCAAGTCTCCCAAGTAAGCATACCGTAAATGAGATGAGAAGGAGGTTTTAAGCTCCAAGAAACAGGTGGGTCTCTTCCACTGACGGTGTTGGACCTCTTTCCTCCTGTCGTGCTGGGCTGGTCCAAGTAACATCAATAAATTGGCCGTGCTAAATTTCCGAGGAATAGGTAATGAGTCTAGTAACCTTGGGGACATATAATCCCACTCATTCTGGATTCATCAAAAGTTGTCTATCCCAACCAGAGCAGCTTCTAATTGGATCTTCAATAAATAATTGGCCCTGGTTTTGTTTCATTTCACGATATTCAATCAAGCAGGATCCTATCCGTAAGCATTCCTCGCCCTCCTTAGGGTGAATTTCATCCCGATTTAAATTACATTAATGGTGACTTCCTGATCATTGAAACTACTCATTTGTTAAATTCACCCCTTTTTTGTACATCATATCAACGTTTTCCCTGTTGCTAAGATATGGTACGACCTTAGAATGAATGGGGGAATCTCCTTATCCTCTTACGTAATTCCAAACACAATGAAATCTTTGCCGGGAAGATGTGAATTTTGATTCGACTTTAATTAATATACCAAAATATTCTTCCACAATAACCCCTCGGAATATGGTCACTGATCTGTCTGCCAACTGCAAGTTTGATGTTATCGTATGGTTTTTGGTGCCTTTAGCCCCAAGCGGGGGGGTGGAGTGTTAAACTGATAATTTGGCATTAAGTTTGATACTAGCTCCTAAGTCACATAATGCCATTCCCGAGAATTGGTTACCATATTACACAAGGGGATAGGTGAAGCTTTCCTAGAATCCTTTAGTTTAGGTGGGCAGCTCTGTTTTGGCAAAAAACATAGCTGCTACTCTTTTGGTAAGTGCCCACCCGTTTCCGAATTCACCCAATTTCCTTTTCTTTTGACGAAAATACATTCCTTCACATAAACCTTTGCCATAGTCTGGGCATTAACTGTTTCCAGGGCTTACTGCAAACGGATATATTAATGTGTAGTTTCTTGAAAACATCCAAATAAATCCTGGAATAATTGCTCGTCTAAACTTGGCTGTTTCTGGCAATCTTTGAAGGAATGGATATGGGGAGGCACTACACTATCTGGCTTAGAGTTTCCTTTGACTTACATACCTCCGAACCTGTATCCTTCACCTTTTCTGAGGCATTCACCTTACTTTTCACCGGCGGGCTTCCTCATCCTCATTCTCCACAACTATCTTTTTGGTTTAGAATTTCCTTTAACTGTATCTGGCAGCATCTTTAACCACTCCTTTAAGGGGTGACAGCCTTTTGCAATGATTCCATTTCCTTCCGTTCTTGGGTTAACCTCTATATCGCTTGGGAAAGTGCCCCTTGTGGTCGTTCGAGTATTTCAAGACTTGAGCCAACTGTCCCAAGCCTGATTTTCTAAGTTCCTAATTGGAGCCACTATCGCCCGTACTCCTTCACATTTCAAATCTACTTGTAGTTAGCATACTTATCTTGGATCATTCATTCTTTTCTTCCAAATGCTGTGATAAACCTTGCCCAACGATTCTTCTAAATTCGGCTTTCTTTCTGCATGTTGTGGCGAGCTTGGTTCTTAAAACCTGGGGGGATTTCTGAGTTTCTAGGAGCCATGGATTTTGAACTTCGAGTGTTATTGCTCCATGGAGAAACCCAGATGATTTCCTTCCACCTCGGGATTATATGGCGTTCTTAGTATGCGCTGTTGCTGTTCTGTTTTATAACCTCCCCACGAACTGTACCAGATTCCGGATTAATGGCACAATTGATCTTCCGTCGGATTGCGCACGAAGTCTGCACCAAAGCTCACACCACATAGGCTACTTGTTGGAACTTTCTTTTTTTCTTGATTCAGACAAAGGCTTCAATCTTCATTAGACATGGCCTGCCATGCTGAGGCTGTATTCGTGTTCGTGACCACCTCCTACTTCCCCAAAACTCCAGCTACTTTTTGTTGATTACAGTCTGGAAGTTCGGCCATTGATAATTATTTGCAGGGCCATAGTCTCTAACAAAGTGTAAAAGCTTCATCAAACTTTTTTAATCCATAAGTAGCTCCACCTGCAGCTGCATCAAATGCATGTTCGAGTGTCATTGATTCAGGCCCATTGTAGAATGTGCTGAACCTGTGTAGCCACTTGGGATAGCCCATGATGGTGGATCACATTTTACTTAAATAACTCCCTTGAACCTTTCCCAAGCCTC
>CM068387.1:38464318-38615889 GCA_034770075.1 Aralia elata | reverse complement strand
TATAATTGAGGTAATTGCATATGCGGAATATGTATTCATAGGCACACAAATATGTAAAGTTAACAAATTTACGAGGAGGGAGGAAAAAGAGATTTTTTCTTGTTTTGTATTGAGTTTCATATTCATGTTAGGTACTACATGTAAAGCAAGTATCGATAATATTGATAATATTAAGATGATATTTTAAAGTATTATGAACAGACTATGATTAATATATGGCAGAAACCCTCCATGCACACATTGGAAAATATAATTAAGAATAATATTAATGAAAGCAACTTAGCTTTATATGCAGGACTCTGTCCTTTTATATCGTAGAAAAATCAACACCCAACATGGCCATGTTGTCTAAGCCGTGTGAGTCGAAGACTTGTGGTAACATGGCAGTAATGAAGACTCCGAAACTAAAAAACAAAAAAAACACAAGATTTCAAGTAGTTTTTCCGAGCAAAAATATCAACACTTGCAAATTTCAGTAACTTCCAAATTAAACTCGGTTGTGATTTTAGTTTCGAAATGACACTAAAACAGCCCCTCCTTCTAAGCACCAAAGGTTAACGTCAAATTCTGACCGCTCGCCAAATCCACCAAATAACGAAGCCGAAAAGACTCGTTTAACGGTGGATGGATATGCATTTGTTTTAGTGTGTGTAGAATAAAATACATGACACTTGATGAAAATAAAATAATGACACGAGGATTTTACGGTTGGAAACCCCAATTGGGAAAAAACCACGAGAAGAGAATTTCAGAAATTTCACTATGAAAGATAATAAGGAAGATACAAGTCCCTACCAACTAATAAACTTAAACCTCAATATTTGTTGTCTGCTTTTTCTAGCCTTTCTCTCTCTAAACTATCTGATGCGGAATATCTATGTTGGTATGTCTATGGCTTCTCCCTCCTTTATCCTGCCTGAGAATGGGATATTATATTTTAGACAAGAGAGAGGAAGAATGAAGAGACATTTTGATAGGGTGAAAGGGTTTTGGCAGTGAAAGGGTTTAGATCCTTTTTAATTTTCTTGTGGGCTCCGCATTTATTTTGGTTGCAACCTTTCTGAATTCTCAACCTTTACGCATTCCTTGTCCCTTTCATTTTCCAACTTTCCACATTCCAAATTACATTCTCCAAATAATCAAAGTTAATAGCTTGAAATTATGGGTTCCCACTAGATATTATCTCCCCACAATATCCTTTCAGCGACGATTGGCATTCCTCAATCTGTATTACAGGAGGAAGTTGGATAGCCAACCCCATAGGTTTTCAAGGGAACGGCCGTCATACTTATCTTGTCTGAGGTGAATATGGACATAGGGGTGGCTTTCCTAAACACTTCTACTAGGACCAACCCCATAGCATTGGCATCCACGGGTCGCAGACAGCCCTTTTCATGATCTTCCCCTACAAACAGTTGTTGACGGCAACGGGATCCGGCCTTTCAGCCTCGAAGTGCCGTGGGGTTTCATTATCTTCACAACCTGAGCACCGTCACCCTGATCACCTTGAGCTTCCCCCTTCAATGCTCAGTGGAATTGCAACAATGGTCCCCTCCCCCTTTGGCCTACTTTGGGGTCACGTGGGGGATCCCCGATAAGGTCCTCGAATGCAAACTCCCTTCACTACCCACAGCGTCTTCTTCCCTAGCACCCTCTACTGGCTCAGGCCCTATCACCGGTTGGCCAAAATTCCGGGTTCTACCCCTGTTCCAAAACGGAACCCTAATTAATCTGGCCATAACTAGAAATATGGATCATCTAGAAAAAAATGTAATAAAAACGGAGCTTGCAAACCCACCACAAATACAATAACCAACACAAAAATAATGGAAAAGGCTTAGTGAGGATTCTAGAGTGAGTTGCCTTAAAAAGAGGTAAGTTTGATCAACTTACTGTGAAGTTTATGGGAGACCCGAAAAAAATGACAAGTGAAACGCTAAAAACGCCCTCCACGGACCGGCCCACAAATTTTTTAGGGCTGAAAAATTCAAGGGAGGGAGAGAATTAGTATCTAATACCAAGACAAAACACAACTGATCAGTTTAAAAAGGTGAAACAACGAAACGAGTTTTTACTATTTATACATAGCCCCTCTTGCCAGATCCACCATCTAATTTTTGAAACCCACACGGTTCAGATTTAGATAAAAATAGTTTAAACCCACAACACCGTAACTAAGGCGTTCGTGTTCTGACGTCATATATTTATCACGAACTTTTTGAAAAATTGCAAGCAACGACGTATTAAAACACGTACTAAATTATGATTCCTCCCTCGTATTTTCGTGCCGACGAGCATAAGTTTGTTTTTCTGACACCACCCCACTCGCCAACCTACAAGTACTTCTTTACACCGCTTTCAAAACAGATTATCCCAAGCTCAAAACCCTTCCGCATTTGTTTACTCGGGTAAACTCATCATGTCAAACGCCCCCCCCTTTTTTTTTTATACTCCTCCATCCCACTAAAGGTAGAATAAAGGAGTAGGGAGGGGGCAATGTTAGGGAGGAAAGAGATCGGGGGTAAAGGGGTTTGGGGGCCCCACAAAATTTTTACCAAAAACCCCAATACACCCCAAAGGTAACAACCACCGGGGTAGAGCGTACAGGAATATAAGGGGTTCCCCAAGACTGATACCTTGAAGGCCCAAATTCCAAGGTTACAAGGAGCCCTTTTGGGTTAATCTCTAAAAATAACCCAATTGGAAGGGCACACTAGTACCGGCGGTTTTGACAAAGACTGCAACTGCCCACCCCAGCGTGGGGTGGCCTTTTAATTTTGTCCATGATGATTGAAGGAGAAAACTTTTTCCCAACTCGCAGAGGAGTTATAAATAAGAGACGGGATAAACAGAAAAATAAAGGGTTAGACACTCTATTTGGCACCACAACACACTAGTTGATACTTTACTTTCCTTTAAGTACTAACATTTTATACCCGGAGGCGTCCCTACATGATAGTGTCACCCTGTTGACCCACTGTAAATTTAAAGCATGAATTGGCAGGGTCGGAAGCGTGGGAGTGATCACCACAAAAGACCCCCACCTTAAGGATTAGAGAATCATCATAGGTAACATAACTTTATCCCATTATCTTCCAAAGTGGGTGTTGTGTGACTAGCTTCCACTCATGCATATTCACCACCATTTACCATGTTGGAGTAGCAGCTCAACTACGCAAGAATATAAACAGACAGGATATCCGGTCAAATGGAACGAACTCCGAGTACTTATTTGTTACGAAAACTTTTTACACAAAGGTAAGGCTTTTATGGAACCTGTTTGTTTTTTATAAGAAAAAAACGATTGATAACAGAATTTATGACGCATACTGTAATTCACTAAACTAGTAAATTGGGTAGTGAAACCATAATTTTCTGCAGTCCATGTTATAACTTCGGAAACCTAATTACTAGGACCAGTTCTAAAATGTGGTCTATTTGGGAGAGTTTATGGGGATACAAATAGTTTATTACGTAGGGTGAGAGGTATAATTATATAATAATTGTATAATAAAAAGGTCTTACGAAATACAATTATATTAGTCTTGATTGCTGTACTAATACACACTGAATTTTATAGACTGAGTAATGAGGACCTACCACTCGTATCTTATAAATTTAGGTTGTTATTCTTTTGGTTGAGTCTTTGATGGAATACATATTTTACTTGGGGAACGAAAAAGAAAAATGGAAAATGGAAAAATTCAAGAAATAATGGAAATCAATTGAAATCAATTATCCATGACAATGTCAATCAATGGAAGACGGTTTTGTGGACAGTGGATAATATCTTGATCTATTTTTCCTTTCACTTTGACGGGAAAAAAAAACCATATTGGCCACCCGCACCATCCACTAGGGGAAAGTAAGATTAAAAAAGGAGGAAAAAATAATAAGAACATCTTGAAATGAGAGCATAATGTTAATGAAAAAACGCCTCAATCACTGTTGAGGATTTCAAACAACCCCACATCTAAACAAACCGCTAAGTACTCTATAAAAATTTTGAATACGAGACATGCTATCACTTTTACCCGATCAATTGATTTTTGGAACTGGAATGTTTCAAAACATGGTATTTTAAGAGCTAGCAAGTATATGCAACATTGTCCTCATTCTCGTGTTGCTGGACAGGCTGGTAATGATCCCATATGCTACACGTTATAGGATAACTTAAATAAAGGACGCACTCCCTCCACATATCCGGTCCAACACCCAGAACAAATTGCCTCACTCAAAGAGAAGAACTAGCGCGCAGAAACCGAAGAGAAAAAAAAAAAACCTTGGCTATAATCTATAATTAAGTCAACAAGAGTGGAAGGACAAGGAAACTAGAAAGGTGATGAAGGTGATGGTGCTGATGATGATTTGAGGATCTTCGTGGTTTCCATTCTCAATCTGCCACCGTAGTTGAGTGAGGAAGATTCGTCAAGACTGAGCACGGAGTAGTCGAAGGCGGACGCGTGGTGTGGGGGGTGTGGTATTGGTAGGCCCATAAGACCTCATGAGCTGTTGGTCTAGAGAGTTGTTGGGAAGAGGAGAGTGGTAGAGTAAGAAGATGGAGAATAAACAAATTCTGTGTAGCGTCCGCTAAATTCCGTTTTCCGTGGCCCTCTCGATAGATCCAACTTGGACCGCAATCCAACCTTTCGCTTTACCTTCATTCTGTCTGTCGCTCCAGTCTGGTGTATTAATGATATAAGGGGAGAAGATTAAAAGCGTATGTAGGAGAGTTATGATATTGTTTGTAGGCAAAGGTTTGGTAGTTTTATGAGAGACGTAGTATGCCCCTGACCTAGAGATGTAAATTTGGATTGACATAACTATAGAGAGCGAAGAATATTTAGTATATGATTATTTTTGTTGGAGTTCGCTGGGTTCGGGATACCCGACGCGGTATGGAGGATCCGGAACTCATTTGGGATTTTTAGGTTCGGTTGGGATATAGTGATTGTCAGTTGTATAGGAACACTACGTTTCTAAACTGGGTTGACCTTATGATTCTGAGTTGGGGAGGCATTTTATTATGAGGTTTGGTTGATGGAGACGCATATGCTGTTATTCTGTTCAAGTGGGTCCAGGTTGTGATGATGGCATTAAGGAGGTATATATAGCAGAGGCTTCCTCCTTCTATTCGCTAAAAAGGTAATGCAAAACTAAGACACTAAATTGCAAACCGCGCTCCATTGTTTAATCAAAACCTTGATACCAACCGTTGTAGACTAAATTCTCATGCCTGGAGCTTCGTCCCCCAGTGGCAAAACCACACCGGAACCTCTGAGTGTGTATCATTATTTGTGCAGGATTAGCGCATTTTTAGTGATTTGAGGTGCGCAGACGAATCCTTGGCGTTAACATTGGCGCTGAGCAGGAGCGGGGGGCGCATAGTGTTAGTTCTCAGATCACCTTGTTAAAGCGTAGAGAATAGATATGGTGAAATACAGCCCATAACGGGAGCGGGGAAGGATCAGCATGTGGATTCCCATACACCAAAACTCGTTAGGTCGGATCCTTGGAGCCGGACTCGAGGTCGTCAGTTCTAGGGGAGAGGTTGGGGGGTTCCAAGGGGGGTCGGGCCTTAGGGTGCCTTGTTACATGTCCAAATCTCTTGGCCTCCGGTTTCCGTCGTCGTCTGTTTCCACACTAACGCCAGAGAGAACAGACGCCCCCCAGAACCCTTCTGGCGGTGTCCATGGATGGACTACCAACCCATGCGCTAGAACCCTTGTTCATTACAGGGCAGCAATGTCCGATCATGGCGTGATAGACAACGGCAATGGAGATCCTGGAACCCAACGTTTGGGTGGGGGTGTGGTGGTGTTTGGGTTTAGGGCAAAGGACCGCCTCCGCCAAGGAAGTAAATCGGAGGCCTTGACGCCCAACAAGCAGTGAGAAATAGCTGGAGCATTTGGCCAGGCTGGGGGTAAAGGTACCGAGGATGGAGGTTTCATAAGCGGAGCCAGACCCCCTGACCCGTAGCAGAACACCTGATTAGGAAACCAGTCCAGGACTAATCGTTCGGATGGTTTCCGAGAACGCAAGTTTCGGCGCAGGCGTGCAGAGCCGCGTTCCCCGGTTCGGAGCAGGGCGTCAGAGCCGCTCCCCAGTTCGGAGGAGGGCGTCAGAGCCGCCTCCCTGGTTTCGGTATGCGCGGCGGACGGAGGCCGCTCGGAGGAATGAGGATGCAAGATGCGAGGATACGTGCGCTCCCTAATCCCGCTAGCTAGGCGAAGTCGCGCCAAAGCCTTTTGCGCCTTGAGGAGCAGGGCGGTTCAGAGCCCGTCTCCCCTGATCGCAGAAGGCACAGAAAGCCTGCTCACAGGCACCGAAACAGGCCCCAAGGAGCCCGCAGACTCAACCGGAATCGGGAACAGGTGGAATTAAGCCGTTCTCGGTCACGGTTAATATTCAATGAAGGAGGGGGATCCGGTTCCGATGGGCAGGCCGGGCCGGTCGCCCACCCCCGAAGGAATCGCTTGGAAACCGATCCCGGTAGTTATAAACGATTGTCTGAGTTTAAGAAGAAAAAATAGCCGCGGTGGTTCAGGCCAATGAGTTGCCGGAACCACATCAAGGTTTCACCTGTTTTTACCAGGTGAGAGTCGAGCAGGTCAAGATGTTGACGCAAGACCGCAAGAAAATTGCCTCCCCTGAACTCTTATGGACGCTGGGTTTTACTCCCCATGGCGATCCCTCATGATCATACTCACAGATATAATCAAGTAATGAATGTTAATATGATCACCTTCACCCGGATAGCTGGCCCAAATGCCACATGTTCGTCCTACTCTGAAGCTTGCGGTACTCGGGGGAGATGGATTGGTGTCCCTTCCCGCCGAACTTCTATTGGATCGTGGCAAGACCTAATGTGATAAATTTTCATGCGCGCCGATTTGGGAGCAATAAGAAGAGAGGAAAGCTAACCACTGCTCTGACCCAAGTGTAAAACAAGAGATCAGGAGGGAGAGTTTGGGGCGTGAAGAGTATGTGAAAAGAGTTCCGCGACATGAGCTGGGGTACTGTATATAGGTTAGTTTGAATGTTAGCAGCAAGCAGTCGGGATTTTCACTACGGGTCTGGAGTGCCACGAAGTTCGAAAGGAGCTTGTGTGGAAAGATCTCATGTCTTAATACCACCCAACGGATTTGGCTGAAACCTATGGGTCGAGCTGAAGGACTTATCACCATAGAAGAAGCCTACAGAAAAGCTTAAATCCTCAGGATGACGGAGTGATGAGGATAATACCAAAACTGAAGAGAGGGATACGGGAATTACATTGCCCTGCGGCCCACACGGTCAACCAGCCGGAAAGGTAAACTTCTATGGTCGGACCTGGGTCGGGAACGATGGTCAAGGAGGGTTGCTAATGCCAGGTGATTGCGCAGAGCCAGCCTTACCCGCGAAGAAGAATGTGAATAAGGGTGATACACCCCTCATCACTGAGAAGATCGGGGCGCGAAAATTCTTGATAGAGATTAGAAAATCAACCCTCATTTGAACCCTGTCCGCGGACGGCGCAACCCGATCCCACCGAGGCCAACCCTCATGGCCCGTCTATTGTAAATATCTCGATTCAGACATTCGGTCGAGTGATTACGGAGTGTATTGCTATAACCAAAAGAATTAAGAAGAGGATTTGATAGAGAAGAAAATCGCAAAAAACGGTGGAGAACTGGTTGCAGTATGTAGTTAGGTCGGACAGGATTTTCTAGACTTCGGATGGCGAAGAGGGGTCAAACCGAGAAAGACGTCCTGAGTGGCACCACCCCCGACCAAAACCTGTTCCAAGGAGAATTGTGTTGATGTCAGTCACTGGAGGAGGAACGTTCGGCAGAAGAAAGTTGGTAAAAAGAGGCGGTGAGGGGCCTGATGGAGATTGTCCGTGTTGTCAGTTTCGCCGAACGACCGTTTTTTGTTTTTTGGTTAAGAGATTTCCGCCGTGTTGTTTTCGCCAATACCGGTGATATCATTTACTGAGGGAGGATTACCCGCTCGTGGAACCCAATTGATCCCCGCATGAAGGGGGCGCTAGCCGAAGCGCACACACAGCCCAGGGTCGGATCCAAATGGATATGAACCGAATAGGTATGATGCGGATAATGGATTCTTCGGGTTTCGATCTATTATTGTTTACTGCGATGCCTACAATAGGTTAGAACCTAGGGGAGCGAGAGATGGGAGGTGGGTCAGGAATCACTCGTTGTATGGGCTTCAGCAACGATCCTGTGTCGATAGTGGCCGGTAAGTCGTGGAAGGCTACACAGGTTATCTTTGGCACGGCACCGAGGCAGGTAGAAGTCATGAGTGTAGATTTTTTGTGGTCCAGATAGATGTCGGGGCCTACAAGACGCCGCGCATTGTTGGGTAAAAGCGCCCACTTTGGCCAGCTCACTTTAGGCGGTTACCCTCAATGTAGGTCACTTCAGAGGGATTAAGTTCGGCCGACGCTTCCGGGAGAGGGGGTCGGCGAGGTAAAGGGTGATCTAGACATGGGCACGGCGCAGGTCGGTGGGGTTACCGGAATTGCGAGTTAATATCCTCGGGCGGTTGGTGGGCGTCAGCGCAAGAGCGCGAGAAGGCGGCAAACGCATGGTATACGAGGGTCGAGCCAGTTTCACTGAGGGAAAATTCGATCCGCGCCTGGCGTTGCCGAAGAGGGACAGAGGTGAGATAGGAAATTGGTTGTTGGAAAGAGTGATAAGGCTGATTCAAAGAGTAGCGGCGCCCGGAACTGGTTAGAAGCGCCATTTCGGACTAATCAAATAATTCGAGCTTTTTCTACACTTCGGGTTATACGCGGATATTTTTGCATGGGTAGCCTTCTGACATGTCCGCGCGGAGTCCGATAAATCTTTGTGGCGGTCCATGATCAGTTATGTGTTGACCTGCTTCTAAGAATTGTGCCTATCCGATCAGAACGAGGAGAATTTTCCGCATTTACCGGACAGATCAGAATACAAAGATCATCGACCGATGAGGCCAAATTGATAGAGGCGGGGATTGTCATTTACGATAATTGATTATCGGGTGTGGTTAGACCAAATGTGGTATTGGGGTGCGGAAGCGAGAATGGGTAAATGGCGAGTTTCGTATAGACGTACAACGATCTGGAATAAGGCCTGCCCGATAGGATTTTTATAAGCCTCTTCCGCATATTCGCGATCCAGATTGATTTTTGATTGGATGCACTTCAGGGTTCTGACATGCTTAGCTTGCCCATGGTAATGCGTTTCCTCTGGGATGTATCAACCAGATCTCCATGGATAAGAAGGACATGCCCGAAGACCGGGCGTTCATTACGCATCGGTGAGCAATATACGCTGTACAAGAAGATTGACGCGTTGTTTTGTTGAAATTGCGTGGAATGCGGGGAGCTACATATCAGAGAATGATGAACTACATGTGTCGCCAAGTGTTATTAGTGTCGAAGCGATGGAGGGTATATGTTGGTATGACATGTATTGTCAAAAGGCATGGGAGTTCGGAACCACCTGGGATGGGACTTGGAAAGCTGGCTTTGTAGACAATTATAGAAAGTACAAGCTTCGGGGCTGTAACCCGACTAAGGTGTTACGCCTTTTGGCCTGTGGTCTACGGGTTAAATTTCTAGGGAGTGATTTGGCTCGAGCAAGAGGGGGATTCGAAGCTAGAACCGCAGAAAAGATTAAAAGCCATGTTTAGACAGTTGAGAGTTGTCTCCCCAATGTGCTTTTATGAAGGACTGTGTCAGGCGATGTTGTTGACCTGGGTAGAAATTGCGGCGGCTTCGGATATTCATGTCGATCAAATCGGCGGGAGCGGGTGTCTAGTTTTTAGGATGATGTCTACCATTCTTTAAACACTTTGGAAAGGACGCCCAAAGATATAAAAAGACATTCCAGATTGGATCTTTCTGGGACGTGTGAAGATGCGGTTCCAAGGGAATCAAAAAAGGTATCTCTCTTCAGCTCCGCTCCTGGTAAAAGCCTATTCCCCTCAGGAACCCACCTGTTACCTGTAGTCTGGCGGGCGGAGCTTCGATTTGGGCCAGTGGGTAGCGGTAGTTAGGTTGCGCGGAGGAAGTAGGGGGCAGGCGAGTTGCCCACGATCTTCTACTATGTCAGCCGCTCACTTCCACATGTGCTTCGGGATGGTCTTGGGGAGAAATGTTGTATTACCGAAACCAGATACCCCAACTTGGTAAAAAGACAAGATTCGCGCTATAGCAACTCGTGATAGGCTAGCAGGAAGCTATAGGCATTATTTCCAAGGAGCGAGATTGATGGGTTAGTAGGTTATTAACCGTATCAGCCCCTGAAGAGGAGGCTCATGAACAGAAGCCTGGATTTGTCGAGGTACGCCTCGTCTGCTTGGGCGGTATGGGAGTTTAGAACCTGGATGTTTCATCATTAGATATATCACTCCGGGCCCCGGAATGGCGCAGTGTTAAGGGTGCAGGCATTGGGTGCCGACTTCATTGTGGAATGGCTCTTTGTTACGCAAAACCCGGGTTGCGAGTTTGGATAATGCGATTGATTGTGGAGTTTCGTTGTGTCGGACGTTCAGACTGGTCTTACGTGCATGGACGTAATAGTTGTGGATGGCTCTTCGAGCTTCGGATTGTCAGTTAGGGGCAGGGGTCATCTTGATTAGTCCGGTGGGTGTTTAAGGTCCAACAGGCCATCTCGCATGTTCGAATTTAAGGGCCGACCAATAATGGAGGCAGAGTTATAGATAAGCCATTTTGTGGTGCGGATGGTTGCGGTTGGCTAAGAAGTGTTGGAAGTGAAGCATTTTGGCGTCATCTTCAGTGATTCCCAGTGTAGAGGTGGTTAAACAAGATAGTCGGGAGAGTATGAAGCCCGAGGGGCTAGGATGACGAGTAGTATCTTGGCTTCGACGCAGGTTAAAGAGCCCGATCTTGCATTATTTTGAATCGCGCATTGATAGCGTTGCAAGGAGGTGTTGGTCGGGGAAAACAATACCCATAGCCGATTGCACTTGGCAAGATTTGGCAACAACAGGAATAATCTACTTCTTTTGGCTGGGTCTTGGGGTATAACCTGGAAGTCCTGGGCGATCTTGCAAAGTTATTGCGAAAGGTGCATGTTAGTGTTCCGCGATGTAGAAATAGAGGAATGGACTGTAGGCTCCACGCCGTATAATTTCATATTCTTGGCAGATGGGCGTTCATTCCTTCGGATCCGGATAGAAGGCAAAGAAAATCTAAACACCACGGAAGTATGTTGCCATGTGTGGGAGTAACGTTTTCTTTCATTCTTGGAGTTGATGGGGTACTGTAATTTTCGAGAGAGAGATCCGTTCTCCTTCTCCACTACAGGAAATGTTGTTTGACCCCTTTCCCGAAGGGATTACGCACTTTGGGAAGTCCATTGAAACGGTATATGTGGGCGGAGACCATATAGGGACGCTAAGGCATGTAGCGTTACGAAAGTCTGGGTGTGGTATTGGGCTGAGTGCTGAGGAGTTAACTATTGGTTCCAACCATTCTTCCAAGGAATCTAGAAAGAATATGTTAAGGAAGTGTCCTAAGTGCCATGCTGGAATGGAACAATCCCTCCACCAACCTCCCGAAGAGTTTGTACTCAGTTTTAATCAACCTATTTCCGTTTGCTTTTGGGTGTGGGGGATTGCATGAGTTCTAGTGACCTATTTGCCAAAGGGCTAAGGGGCAAAGTGTCAGTTTTGTTATTGTGGCCTTTCGACTATGATGACGAGACCAGTGGAGGTTAGAGGGCCAACAACCTCTCAAAACGATCACAGAGCCGGAGTTGTGTCTTAAGTTGTTCGTGCGCAAGAGAATTTGTTGTATAACATCGCTTCGGCATTTTCCAATGGTGATTTAGTTATCCGGATCATATGGGAGGCAGTTTGGTAGGAGCGAAGTTTGGAAGAATTTCTCAACGGATCTGGGAATATCAACACGGGAAGACTTCGGTGGGCCATCCCTCAGGTCGCGCGCCAAACGGTCCAAGTAGTAGAAGTTCACTAATAAGCAAACTCTTCTCAATGGGAATAATATAAGGGAGGTTGATGAAGCTAAAGGGGAGATGGGCCTGAAGAGTTGCTTAGTGTATTATGGGATATCGGACGAACGCACACCCGAACAGACAACAGGAGAGATTCGCCCTTTTCGTCTTCGCGTATGGAACCTGGATGCCCTTGTTTCCTGGTTAAAGATCGCGGGTTCACCCCTCACTTCGGGTCAGTCAATACCAAGGAGTTGTATTAATGACGAAGGACTTCGCCTCAACTTGGAATTTGTTAGATGAGGTTAGGGAGACAGCTTTTACTAATAAAGTTAGCGGGCTTATCAGGAGTGAGGACAGCCAAGCACTACAACAAAGGGTGTGAAAGTTAGAAGATTTGAAGTTGGTGATCTGGTGCTTCGAGAAGCTGCAGCCTCAACTCCCCAGAATGCAGGCAAGCTTATGCCGAACTGGGAGGGGCCGTATGAAGTTATTGAAGTGCCCAAGCTAGGTACTTACCGGCTTAGGGCTATGAATGGATCGGATATTAAGACTACATGGCATGTTGGGAGACTTAGGAGATATTACCAGTAAGTTTCATAGTCATTTCTTTTTACCGATTATGTAAATATTTATGTCTATTGAAATAAAATGTTATCAGATTGTGTAGTCGAGAAATGTTGAATAGTTTCATTAATGTTCATTGATATTACAAAGTTGCACCATTTACATTCAAAAAAGAAAAGAGTAAAGTAGAAAATAATACTATTAGGTCGGAGGAGCTTGTTCTATCTGGTTCTTCTTCATCGTCCGAAGAGTCAAGGATAGAGGGTATCTAACCCCGCAGCCGTCATCTTCTCCTTAATCTTCTCTTTTTTGTGGCTTTGGTACCCCTTCAGAGAAGGGGAGAACTGCATGATGACTTTATCGGCCAGTTCAGGAGATGCCTTATACTCCTCTATTATTTGGAAGCTTGGCTTCTTCGGTCAAGGGAAGACCCCTGGTTCTTCAGTTCGGCGTGCTCTTCTTCCAATGAATTAAGGGTGCGAATCAGGTCGGTCATTTTGGAGTGTGTCTGCTCCATTTGTTCCTCGAGGGCCGCAATAGCCTCCTTCTGGTCGGCATCGTTTTCTTTCAACAAGACTCGCTCTTCCATAAGTCGGTCAATCTGCTTCTCATGCTCCACGATCTTCGCCTGAAGGATCTCGACCCGATTTCGAAGCTGATAACTCTCCCGACTGGCTTCGGTGAGTTTGTCCTTTGTGCCAGCGTGAAGTTCCCTTTCCTTCTCTAGATCAGACTTCAGAGTCTGAACATTATCCTTTAGGGCTTCGTTCGCTGCCTCGATTTCCCTGTTCCTTTCTGTTAATTTAAGCAGGGATGGGAGAGATCGGGCGAACACGGAGCTAGACTGTAAAAATTGTGTGTTAGTTGGATGGAACAAGTAAGTAGAGTATCTTTCCACAATAATGATGAAAACAGAATTACCTGGAATTGAAGTTTGATGAAATCTTCTAAGAATTGGTCTAGGCTATGATTCCTGAACCGCTCGTTATCGGCTGGCATAATGAAGCGTTCAAGGAGATCATAGGGAAAGGGGTCAGAGGGGTTTTGGGGCCAGAGGGTTCGTGGTTTGGATTGGTTGCTTGGAAGAAGGAGTCGAAGGTCCGGGGATCGGATGAACTGGCTGCCGCCTGGATGGATTTTGATCTGATGTGTGGGTGCGGTTAGAAGTGCTGAGCTAGTCGAAGGCTCTTTACGAGGTCTCTTCGTCAAAGGCTCTAGGACTTCGTCATCAGTCTCTTCCTCGTCGATAATTCCCAGGGTAGCCGGGTCGGGAATCGCCACAGGAGTCTTTACTGGCTTAGGTGGCACCTTCTTCTTGAGTTGTTTTTTTCTTCATCAAAGCCATTTTTTTCCGACCTGCTCATCTCCAAAAGTTATGTTAGTAGTGTGTTCTTCTTGAGGACTTGGGTCATCGGGATGGCTAAAATTGGGCGAGCCGCTATCGGCACTTGGTTTAAAGGCACGTCTCCAGGATTCCTTCAGGATTGATGAAGTTCGGCTAGATGATCCGGGGAACGGTTCGGCCGACTTCAGTCGGGGCGGTTGGCTTAATAAGAGTTACTGTAAGAAGTTGAATGTTATGGGTCAGTTCGAGTTAAAAGGAATGATAAGCAATAAAGTTAAGAGTTAAGGTTCGGGATTTAGTTCTTACATCCTTGGTCATACAACCAAGTATGGTTGCCGAGGAGCTCTAAGTCCCACTCCTCGTCGGGCATCTTGTTGATGAATTGCTTGAACTCGTCCATACGATCGGCCGGGAATGCCTCAATGTTGTTGGTGTTTTTGGTGAGGCCGATCCAATCTGATATCAGGATGGTATCGGGCCCCTTGATATAGAACCACTGAGGATGCCAACCTTTGTTGCTAGTTGGGGTCTTCATCAAGGACAGCTTCTGAGCCCCTTTGGCGGGCAGTTTGCTGATCTGCCGAAACCCTGCCTCGCGAGATCGGATGACCTTGAATAGCGCAAAGAAGAAGTCCAGGGTCGGTTCGACCTGGCAATCATGGCAGTAGGCGATGAAGCATACCAGGTAGATGAAGGAATTTGGGACTAGCTGGGCGAGTCCGACCCCGACCACGCTCAGAAAAGTAAGCATAAAAGCATTAAGGGGGAATCTGAGCCCATATTTTAGGGCTTGAACAGATACGACAGTCCGGCCATTGGGGCGCTGGTACATCCTTTCGTTGAGGTCGGTTGTGCGTATCTGGTAGGATATAGGAATCTGGTACAGTTCCCGGATAGCTGCGAGATATTTAGTCTGAATGGAAGATTTGGTATTTATGTGGGAGAATGTTTTTTCCGAGGAATATTCCTCTAACATCTTCATGTTCTGGAGTTCGGCTTCGGTGCGGGGCGACGTTAGTAGGAAAGGGGTTGCCAGGGAAATCAGAGCTGGTGATGGGACCTTGGGATGAAGTGCTGAGTCCCAGTGAGGTGGGAGCTGGTTTCAGCGGCGGAAGTAATGGCTACCGGCGCAGCGGAGACGACGACTGTTGGAATGGCAGTGGTTGTGACTATGGTGGCTTCTGTTGTCACCGCTATGATGGGAGGTATGATTTCGTTCGCAGTAGAAGGCTGAGGCACTAGTTTTCGGATGGGTTAGAAGAGCTTGAGGCGTCGTTGGTCGCCATTGATGAATTAGAAGAGAGGTGCTGGAATCAAGTGGTTGGAGTAGGATGGGAATCGCAGTGAAAGTTGCAGAGGAGATTTGACAGGTTTGAAAAATTTGAATTGAAAGTGACGGGTTTGCATTTGGGAATGGTTTAACTTTATTGAGAGTGGCCCTTTGAATCCGGCACGGTTCCCACAGACGGCGCCATTTCATTAAATATGGTGGGCCTCTTTTATTGGCACGTGACGTTATGGTAGTAATGGTGGTAATAATTTTGAGGCGGTTACAAGGTTAAGGGAGTGTTTGGATCAGTGATTAAAGATATATTCATTCTTTTTACTCTTTTATTATAATTCTTTCTATAATTAAAGAGTAGGGGGCAATGTTGGGTTCTGGGTTCGGGATACCCGACCCGGTATGGAGGGATCCGAACTCATTTGGGATTTTAGTTGGGATAAAGTGATTCAGTTAAGGAAACTACTTTCTAACTGGGTTGACTTATATTTCTGATTGGAGCATTTATCATGATTTGGTTGATGGAGACATGATGCTTTATTCTGTCAAGTGGGTCCAGGCGTGATGATGGCATAAGGAGGTATATATACAGAGCTTCCTCCTTCTATTCGAAGGTAATGCAAAACTAAACACTAAATTGCAAACCTCCATTGTTATCAAAATCTTGATACAGCCTGGGTATGTACTAATTCTCACGCCTGAGCTATCCCCCGGTGGCAAAACCACCCGGAACTCTGAGTGTAGTATCGTTATTGTGCAAGATTAGCGCATTTTTAGTGATTGAGGTGCGCAGAAGAATCTTGGCGTTAACAATTTTATTTATGGTAGTGTAGTTATGTCAGATTGTACGTTGTACGCATAAAGAACTAATTCAATTCTTTTCTACGTGATCTCCCCCTTTTGTACTAGTATTTTTTTCTTTCTTTTAATTTTTTTAGGGTTAGTAGCATATTTTTTTTCCCAAAATATATATTCATTTATAGTTGTGACCATGAAGTTTTAATTGTTTCTATTCTCACCTTCAACTATCAATAACTAATCAATATCAATCTTGGGGAAAAAACTTGTCGGGAAAAGCAATAGTTGAAAATGGTTACGAGTTCCGGCCATGTAAATATAATTATAGTATGACTGTATATAATTAAGTTTGACTGTATAAAAATGTGTAAATAATACTTAAAGACAATTCAAATATATAGGCATGCATAGGCCCGAGGGAAGAATTTGGCAGTTATTTTTTTATTTTATTTTATTTTATGTTATTTTATTTATTATTATGGAACTGTAGGTATGTCAATTTGTACTTTGTACGCACCACAATACAAAAAGACAGCATGCCAACCCAGACAAGGACCCCCCAACTAAAGTAAGGTTATCATAAGAAGCCTAGAGAGATGCATCTGGATCCCAATCTTCAACCACCAACACTATGTTTCCGAATTTTTAATGGAAAATGAAAGAGTAGAAAATTTGAATTAGGATAAAAAAGAAGAAAAAAATTAAATTTGTAAGTTTTTTCTTTCATGTTACTGAGTTTAGGAAGGGATTTTTTTTAAAGTTTTATATTTAGATTATAATCTTACCATTATATTAGTTTTTTTGTGTTTATAATGTGAAGGGTATAACAAGGATTATAAAAGATTTATTTGTGTTATTTTGTTTTCCGTTCACATCCGTTCATTTTGTTACCGAGAACTTGGACAAAAAAAAGTGATCAATTGTGTACCGAGAACTTTGACAAAAAAAAGTGTTTCAAGTTTTTGATCCATCTCTTTTCTTTTCAGTTTATCAAAAAACTTGGTAACAGAGAACAGACAAAAGTAATGGCAAGTCATCATGGCATTTTGAGAAAAGAGATTTCTTATAGATTTGAAAGGGATAATAGAAGGCATAAGTAGCATACCCTACTATCCTTGTTGGTTAGGCCTCATGGGTTGGCCGGTGCTGATTGCACTTTCCGTCCTACATATGTATATCTTCTTTCCAAACTTTTGTGCAGATAATATCCCTTCAGGATCATAACTGCCTGTACCAGATTATTTTTTTCCTGATCTATTATTTTGCACATATAATATATACTTTACTTATGACACACTTATACATGATTATGTTTTATGATAGTTTATTAAAAAATAATTATTGATAAATAAATTAATAGAGAAAGGGCTTGGGAGAGATACCCTCCACGGTATATAAGATATATAACTTAGTTTTATAAAAATTGGTTTATAATAATTTTTTAGTAAAATTTAACCGTACGGATGAAAAGATCATGCAAAAATATGAGTAAATGTAATATTTTTTTAATATATAATTTGAGGTTGTGGGGCACTATTATTATAACCTTGTAACATAAATATATTTTTTGATGACTTAAATTTATTGAACTTTCATTATGATAAAGTTGATGATAGACATCACCAAATTATATAAAATTCATATGTTTAAATATTTTTGTATACTCTTTATATCTGTATAATTGGATTTATCTAAAAAATCCTACAAATTAATGTATTAACTGGGGTATATACTAGTTAAATATTCTCTAGGATATCTCCCTTTTTCGCATAAAGAAATTTATGTCTAGGTGTATCATAAGTAAACTTTGATATTCTTTAAAAATAAGTTTATGAGTTTTTTGAACATTTTTATTGTATTTCATCAGTTGAAATGCTGACATGTTTTTGTCAAATGAAAATTTTAATTTCTTTCAACAACATATTTACTTAATAGCTAAAAATATATAAGGGAAAACGTATTGTATAGTGCAATTGAACGGAAAATAAGTTTTAATTTAATTTGGTCATCTCATAAAATATGCTTTTATTTTTGTTTTTATTTTTTGATATACTATCTCCTCTAACTATTAAATTGGGAAAACTGAACAAACATGGATGATATTTTCGCCAGTTATTTTCATTGTTAAGAGGAAATTAAGAGGACTTGTTAGGTGAAAATACCCAGTGTGTATTTGTTTCTATTTAATTAATGGATATGTAATAGGATTGCGGAAAACATTATACACGATGGAATTTGTAAATATCAAAATATTTAGAATTATGCATTAAGAAAATAGATAATTACAAGGAGAAAAATTTATATTACCCAAAAGGAATAATAATATGTAGTAAAATTTATGGGAAAGCAATTTATGTGTCGATAAAATTTTCATGACGAAATTGAATTGCAACTTACATGAAACTCTATGCGATAAGATAGAATAATAATGTATGGGTTCATTTCTTAATTCTCTCTTATCTCATGTATACACATGTATTGGTATTTATTATTTATTATCGACATAAATTTGTCATCATCTCTGACAAGGCTCAAAATTTATTTTACTAATAAAAAAGAAAAAGAAAAACAAGGAATAATATTACTCCAACATGCATGTACGAAGACTAACAGGCAATTAGCTTTGACAACAATGCAAACCTAACACAATGATATCTTTTCATCAATGGAGGAGGCTTAGAGCATCTCCAGCAGATGGACTATCTGTTGGACTATATTTAGTCCATATGACATCATCAAATGTCCTTTAGTCTTTAATCGTTCTAGCAGATGGACTATCCCGTGGACTAAAATATAAAAATATTAAAATAATCAATAAATTCAAAAAAACTCTAACTATTAATTTTTTAAAAATTCAGTAGTTGATTGTAGTATTTATAGATGTTCCATTTTTATTACCGTTGAAGGTTTTTTTTTTATTACCGTTGAAAATATTATTATTACCGTTGAAGGCATATTTTTTACCATTTTGAAAAACTTTGAAGGCATTTTTATTGCCTAAAGGTTGAAAGTAGCATTTTTTTAATTACCAAACGTAGCCTTATCTTCTTCTCTTTCAACACACCCATCTCCTTCAACAGTCTGCAACTTCTTCACGCCCCTGCATTCCCCTTCATCTTCTTCTTCGGTCATCAGCCTATCTCATTCTTCTTCTTCAATAGACATCCACTCTCATTAAAAATATAGCTAAAATTATAGTCAGGAATATAGTCCATCAGTTTTGGATTCGCAGATTTAGTCGCTGAGCCTCGCCGGAAAATCACATGGAGTATATTTACTCCATCTACTGGAGCCAAATCTGATTCCTAGGACTAAAATATAGTCTAGGATTTGTTCAATTCCGACCTCCTGGAGTTGCTCTAATACCCCAGGAATGGTGGTAGGATCTTGGCCTATAATGTCCATGAAAAATGGTCACTTTATCCCAGTTTGACTGCTTGATCTTGACTATCCCACCATGGAGGGTATATTGCAAGTTTTCTTTGTAATTATTACAATATACAAATTTGAGTGGGATTATACCAATAATTGTGGTTGACCTAAGGAAACTTTGTAGGTCAATTTACCAGTTGCCCCGTGTTTATGAGTTTGGAAGAAAAAAAAGAAAGAAAGTTTAAAATTTATGAAAGAAAAGAAAAAAGAAGAAAGGAGAGTAAATTTTCTTTTTATTGTGTTTGTGAGTTTTAAAAAGAAAAAATAACTTACAATAATACATTATTATTATACCCTAATGAGATTATATTTGATAATTCACTATAAGCATATTTTTTGGTACTTTCAAATGTTATACAAGTCTTTGTTTAATTTCCTTCCAAATTTTCTCAACTTGGGGAGAAAATTTAAATTTCCTCTCATTCTCTTTTCTTTATATCATCAAAAAACTCACAAACAAGAGATTTTTAATTTTTTTTATCAAAATTTCTCTTCCTCTCCTTTTCTTTTTCTCTCCTTTTTAAAATTCACAAACACGGTACAATCCTTAATATAATTGGAAATTATATATTTTAATACTTATTATAATTGATGTGTACTGTTAAATAATAGATATATAAGGTTTAAATACAATTTAAATTTTTAATTTTTTCGTATTTTAGAACCTCAACTCTAATATTTTAATTTTAAGATATTGAACCTTAATATCTCTAAATTTCTATAAATAAAACCTTCTTGCAACAAACATGTAATAGTTGTAGACATGTGATTAGTGTATAATGAAAGAGAAAAAAAAAGAGAAAAATTAGAGTTAATATAAATGATATATACCCTTAAAAGACAAAATTACACTTTCATTTTGAGTCACTGGCTTACTCTGACAAAAAAATGTTAAATCAGGTGACTAAAAAATTTATTTATAGAAATTTAAGAACATCAAGGTTAAATGCTAAAAATTGAAACATTACACCAAGACTTCCTTATCTTCTTTCTTTGCTTTCCTTTTTTCTCAACGGCTTTTCCCCACAAGCCACTCTTTAGGGTATAAAGTATTACATCCACTCATTGAGTCAGTACCCACTGTATATTTTTGAAAGATATCAACACCAAGTGGTCATGACAAATCCCGAGTCTTGAAAGAAAAGAAACTCCACCGTCTCTTACTCTCTTTTCAAATAAAAAATTTGGAATGTACCGAGTATGTACCTTCATGAGAGAATATAAGCCCAAGAAAGATGGAAAGGAAAGAGCATTACCTCCTTTGATGGTAGAACTATTTAAATGATAACAATGCACTCCAATACATATGCATTTAAAAGGTATATAAATCTTACTCACTTAATTCAATATATATTAAAAAGTATACATAACATATTATTACTAAGATAATTATTTTTAGGAAACTGATAATTTCAAATAAAATTATGATACTTTTACATGATTTTTCTCATTTAATAGTGTTTGGGACCCCATTCATATGAGAGAGATTGATGTAAAACTAACATACTTTTATGTGAAAATATCAGTTTCATTTTTTTTTACTATCAATTGGTTTGGGGTTATAGAGCTTGAAATTATTATATATAAGTTCGCATAAGCCCATTTTATAAATCTAATATGATATCAGAGCAGGTTTATCTTTGGGCTAAATAAACACTCTTATTGCCTTCATTTTTACCCTACTTTCAGTAAATTTTTTAAGGGTTAATGTTTTAAATTTATCAACTAGTAACCATAATCAATTGGGCTAAAAAACAAATGTTACCTGTGCTTCACTAGCTCTTCAATAATCATATATATGTTTAATTTCTTCTATGTGTCTGTCTTATGTGAGATTTCATATACATCATATCCATGTTGTAGACACCCAAAACTTTGCACCTGTTATCTAACCTTGACAGGAGGGCAAAAGCGTCATTTCACCATAACACCAAGACGATTGAGAGAAGGCTACGAGGTTCGGGAACGAGTATACAAAGCTATCACAACAATTATCGAGTGACAAACTATGCAAGGCATGACGATTGACTAGCTGGCATCTACAAGAAGATGATTCTTTGCTTTTTGCTCTATCTTTTCGGATCCGGAATTGTCCAAGCTTTATGTCATTATGTAGCTCTTGGAAAGAGCTTTCCATAATGGTATGAAATATCTCCTAATTATTCTCGGATTGAAAGTTATGAACGTTTCAGCGCGCAACACGAAAAACTAACTTCACGACACAAAAACCGAGGCAGGTGGGCCCCACCCCAAGTCAGCCGCAGGTAAGCCTACGACCAGGCCCGGAGCCTATATAAGGCAGTTTTCAGCATTTTTTTAGAGAGAGAGAGGGAGAGAAATTTTAGGAGAAAAAGGGAGAATTTTGGAGAGAAAAGTGAGAATCTTAAAGAGAGAAACACTAAATTCCATCTAGATCTAGCTTATTGTAGCAAATATCTAGCTAAATTAGAGTGACTTCACTCAATTTTCAGCTCAATGAGGCATAATTTACTCACCCAAGGTAAAAAATCCAATCTTTTTGTAATTGTTGTGTAGATTTGGTTTAGATCTAATACATTGTATTGTGCTTGGAATTTACTTGTATTGTAATTTTATTCTCATTTGAGGTTATCCTAGCTAGCCTATTAAAGTATAGTTTTTGGACTAGGGTGGTTAGAGAGGATTTCTTATGGATGTAATTTCCTCCTAACCACCCGTTGATGTCCCGTTTATTAATTTATCGTTTTTTATCGTGGAATTTACTCCTTTTTTGTCGATTGTTTTATTTGGGAGTTGATTCATTTTAATTTGGTGTACCTCAAAAAATTTTAAATCTTTATTCTAGTGGTGAGGGGGGTTCCACCTTTTGGCCGTCAAAGGATTCTAATAAATTGAATCGCCTGATAGCTAATTTGGGATATATCTTCAGTTATATCCCGACTACGTTCATGGGAATCTGAATCTAAGGACCTCATTTCCTAGATCTTAGATCCTTTTAGCTAGATCTCCTTGATATGTAGTAGTCCCACAAAATGTTAGTGTCGTTGTGCAATTTACGGATTAGGGTCCTCGGGAGCCCTTTTCTGAAATCTTGATTTATATATATTTTGATATATTATTTTAATCATAATTTTGAGCTATGTGAGTCTAGGAATGGAGTCAAGACCTCAAAACCCGTGTTTGATGGATTTTGACGTAATTTCTACGATAGACGTATTTTTCGATTATAATATTTGCAAGGTGATTATCTGTATATGTAAATTAGGGCCTTAAAAACGGTTATCGAGGGTTTCTATCCCGAGAAAATCGGATTTAAGGCCCTGTGATAGTGGATATTATTATTGCGGGTGCTTGGGGTTATTGAGGTGGCTTACATGCCCATGGATAGCTCCAACCCCATATGGATATTTGGTTTTATCTTTTGCCCCAAAAATCGATGTTCGAACAAAACGACAAAGATCTTGTAAAAGTGAACCAACTTAGGTTATTAGATTAATTCTAGGTTAAAATTGAAGTAATGAAAGACCTCGATTCCTATTTTGACGAAGGGCTTAAAAATTATGTTTTCTCTAAAACATCACCTAAAGGATATTTGTTAAATGAAACCTAAAAATAAACCTTTTCCTTCAAATCAAATCCTTCATGCATAGGTTCAAAGAGGTTCAAACTTACTTTCAAAATAACGCACACGTCACGAGTCGACCCTAGGAAGGTGACCTTTTAGGTTATTTCTTATCTTAGGATTCATCCAACACCATTCACATAAGCACACAACGTACACACTTTGAATGCGGTAACCATGTCTTCACGGAAGTCGGGGGGTGCCTAATACCTTCTCCTCGCTTAAGCAAGCCCCCGAACTCTATGAATCTCGGTTGTAGGCCAATTCTTTATAATCACATATAGGCTATCTTGATTGCGAAAATCTTAAAATTCGGATGAGTTGGTACATCCATTTAAATTTTTACCAATTGACGACTCTAGTTAATTGGCTTATACTTAAAATTAACCTTTCAAAACCCGGTCAGCATTTTTGTCGGTCTTTCCTAAAACATCACCCTTAGTTAATAAATGAACCAATATATAAAAGGGTAGATATCGCCTTAGGAAAAATCTTCCCCCGGTGGTTTTGTCGACAGATAGCGACTTTGCTAGGGACTGTTAGAGGGCTTAAGTCGCGTTCAACCTTAAATATTTTCCTTTCTCGTGTGTTGCATGAATGGCTTGAATGTATGTTATCTTATTCTATTTGCATGCTTTATTTTAAGGTAAAGCTTTCGCCACAGATGTCATCATATGCATTATGGTGGAGACAACGAGTGAATAGTATGTTTAATGTAATGGTTGTGTGTGATGTCCTCGCCACCAAGAGAGCGAACCTCGGTCGGATGTAACGACCCCAAAAATTTTCTCAACCTATTTTCAATTCCGATAATGTTGTGCATTATAATTACAAATCTCATTTTTTTAACTCTAAAGATGCATCATTAATCATATAAATATTAAATTGGATGAAAAAATGTATATAAAATTTAAAAAACTTTTTATAAACTTCTCTTCCATTTTTCCTAGAAATCCGATAAAATCATTTTACAATTCAATACTTATATCCCTCTTCAATAATCAATTTAGATTTAATGATTCATCTTATTAAACACGTACAGTTGTAATATGAGAATATAAAATTCGACTTTTGATATTTCCAATTTATTTTTCTCTGGAACCTGAAGTCGTAAACTATATTGACCAAATCACTATATACCAAATCTACTCATACATTATTGTTCTAACACATATCAATTTACTTTACAAAGTAATTATAAAGCTACATTTCAACTTTAAAACGAACATCCTTTATTTCATACCTCAAGGTTTAAACAACTTGGCTCATATACATTATAAGAGTCATCTTGGCTTAATATAAGTCTAACTAAAGAAAACAATAAAAAAAATTCTTCTTAAACATACTTCAAGTCTTTATCGCCGTGGTCATGAGGAGAGAGTTACATTCTTAATCTGCAAATAAAGTTATTTGCAAGTATGAGCACGACGGCCTAACAAGTCTAGTAGTTAACACATTTTATGCTTCATGTATTAACATGATTTGGATTTTATAATGCAACATACTTCTAATGCGATGCATTTTGTATATATACATGCATCATGCCAACTAAATATCAATAACTATCCAAATCCATTAATTGATCATTACCAATTATAAACACGTAGTTGCACCGAGTGCACAATTTAATCATGCTCACAAAGTAATTCACATAATAACTAGCCAGTCTTATGAACATAATTGAGGCAATTCAATTCATGTGTATGCAACACTGTAATCACAATTTAATTCACATAGAACTGATAAAAGATACTTGCTTTCCCTCGGTTTAATGTTAATTATGGATACAAAGCTTGTCGGACGTTCCTTTGTATTAACACTCATTGCCGTTGGTGTAGCAAAACCCATACTCGTTTTTCCATTCCATACGCATAACTCTCTAAAGAATCAAAGAAGTAACACCCCCTCCAAATAAAGACCGGGTCCCTTGAAATCTCGAGTCTAGGTAGCGTCACGATATTACTACTGAAGTCATACATACCTGTATCTGGGACATTTCTCATTAAATCATAAGATAGTAATTTACAATGTCCTCGATACAATTACTATTTTCATCTACTCCCAGGTTCTAAACACCTGTTACATAACTATCCTCCAATTAATAATATTAACAAATATTTTATTAAATGTGTACAACACATAAAACTAATATAATCAAAACTAATACATTTTAATTCTTCCGCTTCATTCTTAGCATTTCTTTTCCCCTTACCTTCGCAATTTAACCCTTTACCAGGTCTTCCTCTTCAACCCGCCTCTAGCTGCAAAAATGTTTTAGGAAATTTGCAAGGCAACCAAAGCGAACATTTAATTGCCCAGCAAGTAATAAGACATAAGTGAATACAACCAACAAAATCAAGAGTTATATCATATATTTACATCAACTGAATAATAGTTGTGAAACATAACAATTAAATAGGAATAAAATTATTTCTTCATTTTTGAATATCTTTCATGAATAAACATAATCTTAAACGCATCAACTGTTCAATATTAGAACCTTTCTTTTTTTAGTTTAGCACATAAGTGCTAATATTGGTCTAGCACATTATTAGATTTAACGCTTAACATTTACATCATTGCACGGGGTACAATCATAACCTTCCTTACTCGCATAAAACACATTATTGCATAGGGTGCAACCTATACTAATTGTAGACACCCAAATTTTGCGCTTCGTATACTAACCATGACAGGAGGGCAAAATCGTCAAATGAACCGGCCTGTGAAGGCGAGGGATGCGCAAGAACGAACATTCGACGCCACCACGACGATTTACAACCGAAACCGACGTGACAGCAGGGCCGTCCGAAATGAGCCTGCCCGAATGATGCGGCACGTCTCTCAGTGATTCCCGGACTGTAAAATACAAACCTGTCGGCGAAAACTGACGTCACGACACGCGAATCGAGGTGCGGCACGGAAATCGAGAAAATCAGCCCACCCAGCCGCGGATTGATCTGCGGCCAAACGATTAAAATAATGGTGGTGCGCACGGGACTCGAAACCAGGAAACCAGCTGAGTGCGATGAGGGGTGGGCCAGCCAGCCGCAGATCTATCTGCGGCCAGCCGCAGATCTATCTGCGGCTGCCCTAAAGCAGCCTATTTCAGCTCAGTTTCTTCATTTTCATCCAGGAGGGAAGAGCAGCAGCAGCAGCGGCGGAAAAAGAAAGAAAAGAAGGAGAAAAACAGCAAGAAAAATAGAGAGAAAAGAGAGAAAAGAAAAGAAGTGAGAAATTGTACCCATTTTGTGAGATTACATCTCATATTTCCTACTCTATTCAATACACAAAAATTTCATACATATTGTGGGGATCATTTACAAGGTGAAAAATCCTTTGTTTTAGCATTTTGTTTTACCAGTTTTGTTAAGATTTTATAATCCAAATTATATTGAATTTATTTTCCTGTGTATGGTTGTGGATCTATGGATTGAGGTCTATTATTGAGGGTTACAAAATGTAACGAAATTACTCCTAAAGGCCCGATGATATCCATTTGAATGATTTTTTTTAGCTCGTTGTAATGATTGTATCGTGCATAGGTTGTTTAGATTTGCTATTTTTAGGATCTTGTGGGTGTGTAGCGATTTTGAATGTGAGCCTAGGGAGCGCGACCTCGTGGTCCAAATCCGATGATGGACATCTTTTGATATATGTAATAAATTCGATGTACCTTTCATTGTAAATATGTAATCGTCGGGCCTTAAAATGACGCCAAGGCGAGAATCGTGTTTAAGGCCCCGAAATAGTGAAACTTGTGATTGTAGGCGTTTGGGGTTATTTTGATGGCTTACATGCCCATGAATAGCTCCGACGCGTGTTTATATGCTCGATTTGATTTATGAGACGAAATTGATTTCAAAGCCAAATGATAAGATCTTCATAAAATCAATTCAAACTAGGCTATTAGCGTCACGAGGTTAATAAATGGGAAATGCTAATGAATGTCGATTCCTATTTAACGAGAAAGGCTAAGGAGAATCGTTTTCAAATATCATAAGGAATGATTTTGTCAAATAATTGACGTTTTATTAAACCGTTGTGCATAGGGTTAAAGAGATTCTAGGAAGTTGCCCATCGTTTGAGTTACGAAAGCAACGTATAGATCTCGATTCCTATTTTGACGAAGGTTTAAAACTCTTGTTTCACCAAAACGACACCTAATGAAAATCTCATAGTTTTGACAAATTAAAATCAAACCTTTCTTATAAAGAATCAAGCTTTCTCGTATAAATCGAAGGACACTCCGAAGCATTCTCAGATCAAAGCACGATTTTCCCTAAAAAAATCCAAATGATTCTTTCATACAAACTCACCACAACCATTCACGTGGGCACACACACACACATTCGCGCACACGCACATGTTTCATGAATTAAAGGATAGGAAAGCATCAAGATTGCGGTAACCGTGTTTCACGGAAGTCGAGGGGTGCCTAACACCTTCCCCTCGCTTAAGCAAGCCCCCGAACTCTATGAATCTCGATTCGCAGACCAATTAATTCGGGAGTCACATATGAGCCAGCAGCGATTTACGAAAACGAAATTCGGATGAGTTGGTACATCCATTTCAAATATACCAACTGGCGACTCTGGTTAATTGGCTCATCATAAAAAACGATCTTTCAAAACCCCGTCGACATCAATGCCGATCTTTTCCAAAGAATCATTAAATCAAAAGGCTAAAATTGGAAAAGACCAAGAGACGAGAAAACCCGGCGTCGACAGCTGGCGACTCTGCTGGGGACATTAGAGGGCTTAAGCCGCGTTCAAATCTTGATGCTATCATATCCTCTAAAATTCATGAATGTGTATGTACGTGCGATATTTTGACTTGTTTTACTTATTGTTGTGTGTGAATGTGTGCCTTTTGTCCAATGAGTGAATGATTGAATGGAATTGCTTTACTTTAAAGTAATCATTTGCATACGGTGAGGACGATGAATGTGAATGTATGTTGAGAGAGTACCTCCTCTCCTGAGGCGAACCTGTCGGTTGCTTATTACTGGACTCGAAGGGGCTGCTCCCCGGAGATGGCTCAGGAAACGCAACCACCCAAATCCGCTCCCAATCGAAAGGATTCAGACGAGTAGATTGCGAAGATTTGGGGACCTTCATGCCGAAAAGCCCGCGAGAGTAACCCTAGGGTAGGTCAGCCTCTGATAAACCTAACGAAAGGGAAGCTTCTTCATGCCCTTTTATCATTCAGTCAAATAAATGTCATGTAAATGACATATAACTGTCATACCGACATCATCGTAATAAATATGTCCTGTATCATGTGATTACATCACCTGCACATATAAATAGAATACTGACATGGGTTTTTGGCAGGAGGGCAATCCGTGGCCACGTACCAAGGTTGTCTAAAAATTTTCTAAATACTATCCTGTCATCAAAACACTGACCTTGTTTTGCATGATAAGATTAAGAGAACCGTGAAAGCGTGGCATAACGATCACAAAGAACTCGGAGTAGGGGCATGTTCGACCACAAAAAAAAAGGGGGAAAAAGAAAAAGAAAAAGAAAAAAAAAGAAGAAAGAATAATATAATAATTATGCGTCAGTGTTGACATGCATCTGCCTAACTTGTAACTGGCACAGTACTAAACTACGGCCCTTGTTTGTTTTGCGAGATTGCCCCTACGACCCAACTAAGAGGCCGTAAAGTCCATACTCCATCCCTCCAAATGGCAGAGGCTGGTAGCCGTAAAATTACAGTTTCTGCCACTCCAACAATACGGCCGAATACGAGGGATTCATCCTAGGACTGAGATTAGCCCTGGGAATGAAAAAAAATGATAGTAGTTAGAGACTCGAATTGGTCATCCGGCAGGCCATGGGAATATACAGCACCAATGGGCATAAATGGGACCTAGCTACGGGACTGCTGAGATATCTGGAGGCCGAAGAAGCCCACAGACAAATGAACAAAGTACATGGCGATGTATGCGGAGCCCATATGAGCAGAACATTTTTGGCAAAGAAAATCATGTGAACGGGTCACTATTGGCTAACCATGAAAACTGACTGCGATACTCATGTCAGGAAATGCCATCAATGCCAGATCCATGCTAATGCGATCCATGCACCTCCTAATGAGCTCCATTGCTTGACCTCACTGTGGCCAGTTGGACCGTGCAGCAGGTGATATCCCGGAAGGGGTAAATCCAGGAGTATGGCAGTGATTCCCGGCCAGTAGAAGATCAATGGGTTTTAAAATTCTGAGTTTTATTTTAAATCCCTACACGCTCATGTCATTTTGTCATGTTATCCAAAAAAAAAAAGATCATGTGCTGAAATGTTTTAGATATATGACAAGCATTTTTGTTTTATGTCAGGTACCCCGATTTGAGGCATTCTAGCCTGACAAGCGATAGGCCAAATTTGAAGGAGGATCACAATTTTGGTGTAGAGCTAGATTTCGATCTAATGGGGATTGAGCAGGACGAGACAGATATCGACAATACGCCTGGTGAGATCAAAGGATGGGTCGAGGGTAAACCCCAAACCCAGTTTAGACCAAGCCATCGCCATCAAACGTTAGAGCCCCTAACGATCACAAAGAACCCGGAGTAGGGGCAAATTCGAACACAATAAAAAAAAAAAGAAAAAAAAAAAAAAAGAAAAAAAAAGGGAAAAAAAAAAGAGAAAAAATAGCCGAGTTGTTGAGCCTGTATGGAGATATGTTCGCTTGGTCCCGTGGCGACGTGAGTGGATTGTCCACAGACGTTATAGGACATCGACCGCCCATCAAGGGGGGTTCCGACTCATAAGCAAAAGTTGAGAACGTTGAAGCCTGAATGGAGGATGAAAATAAAGGATGAGATTGTCAAGCGGTTTAAAGCAGGAATCATCACGGTGTCTATTTACCCTGAATGGCTTTCCGACAGAATCCCAGTACCACAGCCTGGAGGAGAAGTGAGGGGCCGCAAAATCTGAACGATGCCCTCAAGGAGGAGATATATGACAAATTCAAGATCAAACATTTTGATTCAGTCATTTACCGGCCCAAAATGAGTGGGGCAGTGGGGGCTGCAAATAAAACACAAAGACGATCATGGGAAGAATGCCCGCCAATCATCGGGGATGGCCGGATTTATTGTCGCTCACCCTGTATGCCTATCGAACCTCAGTTCGCACCTTTGGAGGGGCAGCCCCTTACGCATCTCCCGGGCATGCGACAAGAGGGTGCGATCCCGAAAATTCAAAATAAACGATTTAGTCCTCAAAAGGATCGCGCCCTGCCAAGACGAAGCTATGGGGAATTTCGCTCTAAATTAGAAGGAGCCATCACAAAAAAAAAAAAAAAAAAAAAAAAAAAAAAAAAAAAAACAAAAAACCCCCAAACCTTCCGACAAGTCAAAGGACCGGATCTTTTGTCAGCCAGCGAGATACCGATGCGACCAGTACGAGGGAGATCACAAGAAAAGCAACTTAACACTGGGGCATTTGTCACTACCCAGGAAATGATGACGTGCAAATTGGTACACATGCAACAATCCCATCAACATGTACCATCATCATCAAATGCTACCTCATGTCAATTCAATCTTCAACGGTACGATCATCTGGCATTTGTCAAGCATAGTTTTCCCGGGATACGATGATCTGCGTGAAAAGGGGGATTTTATTTGGCTTGATAGGAGTCGGATTAATTCTGACAAGCAACCGTGGAGCACGATTGTGAGTATGATTAGACGAAGAAGGCTATTCAACCTTTTGATCGGGTACAAAGCCTTAATTCAAAGCAACGTTTGCGATAGAATCGACCTCATGTGATAGCCCTCACTTTGCATTTGCACAAACTTTCAGTTGTGGGGTATAAAACTATGACGATGTTGAGGGCAATTAACACGTAGTCAGACAGTCGATAATTATCAGGCTAATATCAAGAAGTCAGACGATAAAATGATTATCAAGTTAATGTCTCGAATCGTGGCCTGGGTTATTCGAGTAATTAAGCCCAAGGGGTGGTTCTCTACACCTGGTGCCCTAAAGCCGTTCTGGTTTGGGAGTCGCTGGCCCAACACTCGTTACATGGGTAACTCAGAGCCTAAGAAAACGAGCATTACAGTAGAGGAGGCCCGAGCAGATTCGAATCGTGGCATGGGCTACTCGAGTAATTAAGCCTAAGGGGTGTCTCTGCATCTGGTGCCCTAAAGCCGTCTGGTTTGGGAGTCACCGGCCTAACACTCGCTACATGGGTAACTCAAGCCTAAGAAAACGAATCTTGCGCAAGGTCAAGCAAAGAGTGAATGGTGCAAACCACCAGCTTGTCTCGAACCGTGGCCTTTGTTACTCGAGTAAATAAACCCGAAGGGGTGTCTGTACACCTAATGCCCCAAATTCGTCTGGTTCGGGAGCCATTGGTCCAAAACTCGTTAAATGGGTAACTTTGAAAAGCCTAAGAAAACGAGACAAGTGAAGTGGGCTAATAAAGAGAAAAGATAATACGAAAAAAAAAACTCTCGGCCTTAAACAAGAAGTCATAGAAGAGAAACCCCTACTGAGTGCTGCATCGCACAGTGCATTTGTCATATGACGTCAATCCTGCTAAGAACGTTGTCGAGAATGAAGACAGAATGCCTTTGACGAGAGAAGGTAGTTCTTTTGAATTCGACCTTACTCACATACAATGACCATGAATGCTTGAAGGTGTTCTTACGATTTCATAACTCGTCAAATAGAAAATCATCAACTCACGAGGGATTGAATAAAAAAAAAATAAAAAAATAAAAAAATAAAAAAAATAAAAATAAAAAAATAAAAATACATTCACGGTTCACCCACTTGCTAGATTATGTGATCAAAAGATATATTCAATTTCATGGTGCTTTAACTGCATTTTTGTCGAGATTATAATATCTTTGTGTTGAAACTAACACTAACGGGCCCGAGCCTTTAAGTTTTGGCGTTTGTTAGTCATCTGATATGCAGGATCTTGCAGAGCTGTGGATAACTCAGCACAATCAACATCGGCGAGTTCTCGATAGAAATTCTTGGTAGCGACACGCACCAAGGCATGGGGCAGTTAAGAATCGTGAAACGGAAGGAAGCTGAGGCTGCACAAAAACTCCTCGTCATGGGGCCTCTCCCCAATCCCGACTATCAATGCCTCGATATCAAAATCGATCCACGTGCATGAGCATATACAAGGATGATATAATGCTGGGACAGTAGCATATCGGCCGTCAAGAATGATCAAAAGGCCAAGGAGCTAACATAGCTGTCGATCATCACAGAGAGCGAAGCAGACTGCCTCAACTAGATGAAATGAAGACGACCAAAAACAGGCAGAGTATCAAACCAATGTTGAAGTTTAAAGACTACACTGCACGATGAGGCGTGATCCAATCAAATGTTGGCAAACGACCGACGACTGTCGAATCGTATCATTTGACTGAACAGGGGTCATTTCTATCTAAGACATATGTTGTGCACATGCATCTGTTCCATAACATATCTGCCAGAATCATGCATAACACCTTTTTCATGCATGCAGGTACGATCAAAATGAAAATCTTCAGGAAAGTACAAGCACGTCGCTTTCAACCTCACAAATGATCAGAGTGATGGCTTTTGCGGCATGGTACGTGCACGATATTGGTGGGAGATCCAGGACAAAAGCTGATCAACAATCCCATCCAAAAAAAAAAAAAAAAAAAAAAAAAAGAAAAAAAAAAAAAAGAAAAAAGAAAAAGACAAAAAACAACAAACCCTGGGAAAGGCTGAGATCCACGCGAACCACAACAAGATGGTGAGCACCCCTGGGAAGGGCTGATATCCACAAAAAAGAAAAAAGACAAAAAACAACAAACCCTGGGAAGGGCTGAGATCCACGCGAACCACAACAAGATGGTGAGCACCCCTGGGAAGGGCTGATATCCACAAAAAAAGAAAAAAGACAAAAAAACAACAAACCCTGGGAAGGGCTGAGATCCACGCGAACCACAACAAGATGGTGAGCACCCCATCGGAAGGGCTGATATCCACAAAAAGAAAAAGACAAAAAAAACAAACAAACCTGGGAAGGGCTGAGATCCACGCGAACCACAACAAGATGGTGAGCACCCCTGGGAAGGGTGATATCCACAAAAAAAGAAAAAAAAGACAAAAAAAACAACAAACCCTGGGAAGGGCTGAGATCCACGCGAACCACAACAAGATGGTGAGCACCCTGGGAAGGGCTGATATCCACAAAAAAAGAAAAAAGACAAAAAAAAACAACAAACCCTGGGAAGGGCCACGCGAACCACAACAAGATGGTGAGCACCCCTGGGAAGGCTGATATCCACAAAAAGAAAAAGACAAAAAAACAACAAACCCTGGGAAGGGCTGAGATCCACGCGAACCACAACAAGATGGTGAGCACCCCCCTGGGAAGGGCTGATATCCACAAAAAAAGAAAAAAGACAAAAAAAACAACAAACCTTGGGAAGGGCTGAGATCCACGAGAACCACGACAAGATGGTGAGCACCCCTGGGAAGGGCTGATATCCACAAAAAAAGAAAAAAGACAAAAAACAACAAACCCTGGGAAGGGCTGAGAATCCACGCGAACCACAACAAGATGGTGAGCACCCCTGGGAAGGGCTGATATCCACAAAAAAAAAAAAAGACAAAAAAAACAACAAACCCTGGGAAAGGGCTGAGATCCACGCGAACCACAACAAGATGGTGAGCACCCCTGGGAAGGGCTGATATCCACAAAAAAGAAAAAAAGACAAAAAAACAACAAACCCTGGGAAGGGCTGAGATTCCACGCGAAACCCACAACAAGATGGTGAGCACCCCTGGGAAAGGGCTGATATCCACAAAAATGAAAAAAGACAAAAAACAACAAACCCTGGGAAGGGCTGAGATCCACGCCGCGAACCACAACCAAGATGGTGAGCACCCCTGGGAAGGGCTGATATCCACAAAAAAGAAAAAAGACAAAAAAAAAACAACAAACCCTGGGAAGGGCTGAGATCCACGCGAACCACAACAATATGGTGAGCACTCCCTGGGAAGGGCTGATATCCACAAAAAAGAAAAAAGACAAAAACAACAAACCCTGGGAAGGGCTGAGATCCACGCGACACCACAACAAGATGGTGAGCACCCCTGGGAAGGGCTGATATCCACAAAGAGAAAAAGACAAAAAACAACAAACCCTGGGAAGGGCTGAGATCCAAGATAACCAACCGGCAACGATAACCGGGGGGTTACAAGATGGGTGTCCCGGCGACGAAAACCGGCCCCGAGAAGAACAAATCGACCGGCGACGATAACCGGCGATTACGAGATGGATGGTCCGGCGACGAAAACCGGCTCCGACAAGAATAAACCAACCGGCGACGACAACCGGGGGTTACGACATGGGTGTCCCGGCGACGAAAACCGGCCCCGACAAGACAATCGACCCGGCGGCGATAACCGGCGATTACGAGATGGGTGTCCGGCGACGGAAAACCGGCCCCGACAAGACAATCGACCGGCGGCGATAACCGGCGATTACGAGATGGGTGACCGGCGACGATACCCGGCCCCGACAAGACAATCGACCGGCCGACGATAACCGGCGATTAACGAGATGGATGTCCGGCGACGGAAAACCGGCTCTCCGGACAAGATAACCAACCGGCGCGACGATAAACCGGGGGTTACGAGATGGGTGTCCGGCGACGAAAACCGGCCCCGACAAAGACAATCGGACCAGCGACGATAACCGGCGATTACGAGATGGATGTCCGGCGACGAAAACCGGCTCCGACAAGATAACCAACCGGCGACGATAACCGGGGGTTACGAGATGGGTGTCCGGCGACGAAAACCGGCCCCGACAGGACAAATCGACCGGCGACGATACTCGGCGGTTACGAAGATGGGTGAACCGGCGACGATACCCGGCCCCGACGAGGACGATCGACCGGCGAACGATAACCCGGCGATTACGAGATGGGTGACCGGCGACGAAACCCGGCCCCGACAAACGGTGACACCTGTGGAACCGTATCAAAAGACTGTACAGGGGTCATTTTTTCATCAAATTTACATTTTAAATGTTGTGTCCACACTGCATTGAAATATATGATAATTCTGTACGTGATCCATGCAGGTTTAGGTGGTCAAGGTCCTAAGCCTATCAGACGTCAAAAAAGGCGGATGGTTGCCAAGAACGATGTACGAGGACAAACCTCCAAGGATTCCCTTCAAAGCTAGTTAGGAGAATAACTTCCTTTGAGGACAATGGGGATGGAGTGAGGTGATTTACGAGAGGGGTGACCGGATACGAGACCCGACACTCACAGGACAATCGACCGGATACGAGATCCGACGATTACGAGACGGGCGACAGGTCAGGAATTGATGCATTGACACCTTCACGAATATGTTTTGTATGGCCTTACATCTTGCGTTTGCATCATAAAATTGTATGTGTTGCATCATGTATGCACTGTCATTCTTATGCACTGTTATTCCATAGCATAATGTGTCTACTTCTTTATCATGTTCATTTCATTTAACATTTCATAAACATGATAAAGAGGGCAGCTGTAGGACACCCAAATTTTGCGCTTCGTATACTAACCATGACAGGAGGGCAAAATCGTCAAATGAACCGGCCTGTGAAGGCGAGGGATGCGCAAGAACGAACATTCGACGCCACCACGACGATTTACAACCGAAAACCGACGTGACAGCAGGGCCGTCCCGAAATGAGCCTGCCCGAATGATGCGGCACGTCTCCCAGTGATTCCCGGACTGCAAAATACAAACCTGTCGGCGAAAACTGACGTCACGACACGCGAATCGAGGTGCGGCACGGAAATCGAGAAAATCAGCCCACCCAGCCGCGGATTGATCTGCGGCGAAACGATTAAAATAATGGTGGTGCGCACGGGACTCGAAACCAGGAAACCAGCTGAGTGCGATGAGGGGTGGGCCGGCTAGCCGCAGATCTATCTGCGGCCAGCCGCAGATCTATCTGCGGCTGCCCTAAAGCAGCCTATTTCAGCTCAGTTTCTTCATTTCATCCAGGAGGGAGAGCAGCAGCAGCAGCGGCGGAAAAAGAAAGAAAAGAAGGAGAAAACAGCAAGAAAAATAGAGAGAAAAGAGAGAAAAGAAGTGAGAAATTGTACCCATTTTGTGAGATTACATCTCATATTTCCTACTCTATTCAATACACAAATTCATACATATTGTGGGGATCATTTGCAAGGTGAAAAATCCTTTGTTTTAGCATTTTGTTTTACCATTTTTGTTAAGCTTTTATCATCCAAATTATATTGAATGTAGTTTCCTTGTGTATTGTTGTGGATCTATGGATTGAGGGCTATTAGTGAGGGTTCCCAAATGGAACGAAATTCCTCCTAATGGCCCGATGATATCCATTTGATGATTTTTTAGCTCGTTGTAATGATGTATCGTGCATAGGTTGTTTAGATTGCTATTTTAGGATCTTGTGGGTGTGTAGCGATTTTGAATGTGAGCCTAGGAGCGCGACCTCGTGGTCCAAATCCGATGATGGACATCTTTTGATATATGTAATAAATTCGATGTACCTTTCATTGTAAATATGTAATCGTCGGGCCTTAAAATGACGCCAAGGCGAGAATCGTGTTTAAGGCCCCGAAATAGTGAAACTTGTGATTGTAGGCGTTTGGGGTTATTTTGATGGCTTACATGCCCATGAATAGCTCCGACGCGTGTTTATGCTCGATTTGATTTATGAGACGAAATTGATTTCAAAGCCAAATGATAAGATCTTCATAAAATCAATCAAACTAGGCTATTAGCGTCACGAGGTTAATAAATGGGAAATGCTAATGAATGTCGATTCCTATTTAACGAGAAGGCTAAGGAGAATCGTTTTCAAATATCATAAGGAATGATTTTGTCAAATAATTGACGTTTTATTAAACCGTTGTGCATAGGGTTAAAGAGATTCTAGAAGTTGCCCATCGTTTGAGTTACGAAAGCAACGTATAGATCTCGATTCCTATTTTGACGAAGGTTTAAAACTCTTGTTTCACCAAAACGACACCTAATGAAAATCTCATAGTTTTGACAAATTAAAATCAAACCTTTCTTATAAAGAATCAAGCTTTCTCGTATAAATCGAAGGACACTCCGAAGCATTCTCAGATCAAAGCACGATTTTCCCTAAAAAAATCCAAATGATTCTTTCATACAAACTCACCACAACATTCACGTGGGCACACACACACACATTCGCGCACACGCACATGTTTCATGAATTAAAGGATAGGAAAGCATCAAGATTGCGGTAACCGTGTTTCACGGAAGTCGAGGGGTGCCTAACACCTTCCCCTCGCTTAAGCAAGCCCCCGAACTCTATGAATCTCGATTCGCAGACCAATTAATTCGGAGTCACATATGAGCCAGCGATTTACGAAAACGAAATTCGGATGAGTTGGTACATCCATTTCAAATATACCAACTGGCGACTCTGGTTAATTGGCTCATCATAAAAAACGATCTTTCAAAACCCCGTCGACATCAATGCCGATCTTTTCCAAAGAATCATTAAATCAAAAGGCTAAAATTGGAAAAGACCAAGAGACGAGAAAACCCGGCGTCGACACTAATAATTGCCCAAGATTTATTTAATTTTGACTTGGCACAATCAACTATCACAACTACAATTCATATCATCACAATAAAATTCCGACTAGAATAGCTCACAATTCGAGTTACGCCGAATCAAATGGCAAATAACTCTCTTTTATAAATCATTTCACATAATAAGATGAATTTCATATAACAAATGAAATTCCATAACCAAACATATGACTTTGCAATTTAACATAACTTGAACAACTTGTACAAATATTAAAAGATTTGCATAAGTTTAGAATTCACTCAATATATAAACATTACGTAAATTAAAGCTTCAATACATCATATAACATTCATAAGATTATAATCAAATGAATTTAGAATACTTGCTCAAATATAAAAATTGAGTAGGTTTAATAAACCTGCACAATATAGAATTTGTGTAAGTTAGGAAACTTGCCTTATATGCTCTTTTACCGCTTACGCTACATAGATCTTCAAATAACCTACATATATCATCAATGTACAATATACCAATTAGTCACTTAATTACGCTTAAATTGGTTTACGTCATATTAATTCTTATTTCATATTGTTCGCGCCCTATGATTTAATTAACGCGATCAACTTCAAAACATATCTCGGCGTCGCAACGTTCGAGAACGTCACGACCCTCATAATCATCCCTTTATTGATTTACATTAACCCCACTCTACATCTTATAATGTTCGTTTCATTTGAATTGAAGCACTTTTTAAGTTCATTAACACTCGACATGGCTTATCGACGTTCATACGTCGCTTGCCCGATTCGCCTATGCAAACGTCCAAGCGACACGCCCTTGCGTACGCTTAGCACACTCATATAACTTGTCTAATACATCATTGATTAATGTTAAGCATCTTTATATTTCATAATGTTCATCTTTTAGAACTTAGAACAATATCTTTTATCATCGGAAGCATTGCACGTTGCATGCGCGCATGCCCGCATGCCCGACGCCCTCTGATTACCTCTGACTATACACTAGTCCCAAAAATGGCCAATTTCAACCCTTCTCCATGCCTCAACTCTCAATTCTTAAAGAATAAAAGTTGTAGGTCTATCTCTTAGCTTTCCAGAACATCTTGAATCACCTCAATCGGAGTTCGTATGAGAAAGTTATGCCCATTTTACTAAAGCATTTCGAAACTGTCCAAATTTGCCCTGTTCTGCACCCCATGCATTGCAGCGCATGGGCCAAGCGTTGCTGCGCCTATGGCTGTGCTGTTGTGCTGCTGCGTATACCCGGTAGGGACTCTCCTACCCAATTTTTCAGCATGCTCTGTTCTTGTTATTTTGCTTCAAAGGTCATAACTTCGTCATTCTAAGTTGGATTTAGCTAATTCTTGAGGCTATGAAAAGCTTGTAACATGAACTCCAAAACCCCTAAGAATTTATAATTTTTTGACATCATTATCAAGGCATGAAATTGTCCCGAAAGTCTCCCGAGACTAAGTTTTTGACTTTTAACCAGTTTGCAAGAAATTTTCTTACAACCATTTTGAACTTGATTTGATACACTTTAACAACTCGAGTCATATCATAACTCCTATATACATGCTACCGTACCCATAACATTGGTCAATTCTCCAATTTTAGCAATATAACCTCTTTTAGGCATTTTATCAAACACGTGGTGTGCATAGCTTAAAAACTCAGATTTTCATAAGCTTTTAGGAGGGTTATAACAAAAAAATTTCGTAATACTCCCTCCTTATTACCCCAAAACCCATTTGGTTCTATCCATAGCACAATCTTCCCACAACAATCAAAATTATAGAGCATTGTTCATCTTAATTTCATGAACTTAACAAGTGAAAGTTAGTTTACCTTTTTGTTGGGTTTTTTGTTTGAGTACTTGCTTTAATTATCCTCTTTGACTGATTTGAACCCTTTCCTTGACAATTCATTGCTCTAATTCTTCTTCAATTTCAGTTGGTAATTCCCGCTCTTAGAGAATTTGGTAATTTCTTTATAAAAATTAAAGATGGCTGTGTTGGTAGCATAAGAGTTGGAGAGTTGAACATAGATGTGGTTTGGAACGGAAAAGGAAGAGAGCAAGGGAGTAAGGAATGAGCAGAGAGCTTGATTATCTTGACAACTCTTAGCTTCTCTCTCTCTACTGATGACCTCTAGTTGCCTCCTAAGTTCCCTAGCCACCCCCGTATGCTTTCTTATCCAATTTCAGATTCCAGCTGTCCATACATACATACTAATACATAATACATATTATACTTCCAATACACATATTAATTCATGTATTCTAATTACATGAATTCCAATTGATCAAACTTAAATAATTATATATTTATAATTATGTATAAAAAAAATCATCCCACGAATTATGGAATTAATCCATAATTAATTTAACACTTTTTGTGTAACGAACCATTACTTTAAATATTTGATTCATTAATATTTTAAATAACTCATTTAATTTATACAATTAATATTGTATAATTAAATTAAATTTTATCATTCCTTCCATAAATTGTTTCAAGACAATTTATTTAACCTATACATCTCATTTCAAATTAAATATTAATTTAATTTACTCATTTGACAGTAATATTTATATATTGGTCCTTCAAACGTATTCAATTATATTTACATGGTGAAATGTCGTATATTAAGCCATTAACCATGTTACATTTAATTATTGTAACATAGTAACACTTCTCATTTAATCGAATAAATTTCTTTATTCCCTTTCTTATAGTCAATACATTACTTTCCTCATCTCATATTTTTAGTTCATCTTCATTTGGCATAATATGATATATTAGGCCATAATGTAAATACATTACTTTTATATGTAATATGTGTGTGTGTGTGTGTGTGTGTGTGTATATATATATATATATATATATATATATATTAAAAAATATAATGAGTTTAGTTAACTCACTCGTTACCATTTAAAATAAAGATAATTACATTAATTCACTATTTTAATTAAGCGAATTAATCACCTCATTTATGAAATTTAATTTGTCATGACCCCATCGCCATTCCAAACTTATTATTCAAATTATATTATTCATAATATAATTTTAACTTTATCTCAATTAATTAATATTAATCAATTGAGTTCCTTCATTTTCATATTTCATTTCGTTATTAATCTCATCCACTTTCTTTAATAGTTTAATTAACTATATAAAATCTCATTATCCTAATGTATATATTTCACATTTATATATACACATTTAACCCTTCACACAAAATCACATAATTCAAAATATATATAACACATATTTTTATTCATTCTCTTGCTAATTTCCATCCAATTAATTTAATAGTTTTATTAACTATTAAATCTTATCTTTTAATCATATAAATATTATTCACACACACACACACACACACACACACACACACCACACACCACACATATATATATATATATATATATATATATATATATATATATATAGGTTCAACCTCATAACACAATTCATTTAGTTCAACATACATATACACATATGTATATTCAAACCTGCTTCGTCTCGCAATAAGAATTTTATTAATTAAATTCTTATTTAATATAATTTTTGAAAAATCTGGGTTATTACATTCTTTCCCCCTTATAGCGATTCCGTCTTCGGAATCACAATTACTGAAACATCCTTACTCGGTTTATATCTATCTTCCTTTTCAACTTTATTGTTGAATAATTTCAATGTATCGTTTTAACATAGGTGTTATATTACCTATTTGTCTCATTTTCCTTAATTTATCCGTATAGGTTTTAAATCATAACCTTTATTCGAACTCGATTATATTTCGAGCGTTATTCTTTTATCAATTTCTTTGTTGTTCCATATGTAATGTAATTAATTTACTTTATTAATTACATTATCTATTTCACTTCATAATTATCATACATATCTCCAACACATACATAACATAATATATATTGGCTTTTCTTTTCATTCTTAATAAATAAATGTATACATTTAATAATACGTTTATTCGCCTCATCACATAAAAATTAGTTAATTCCACATATTACTTTCTTTCCATTATGAATAAATAATTTCTTTATTCATAATGTCTCATAGCATTCTTATTTAGAGCCTTTTATCATAAAAGTCTTTTTCTTCACAATTTTCATATACGCTATAGGTCCTTTACAGAACCTAAATAAAAAAAATTAATCCTCTTTTTACACATTTCCTTTAATCATTTAATATTTCCTTTTAAAGAAATATTGCTAATATTCGGGATATCACAGAATCCATGACTCGGGTTAAAACGCATTCTTTAATCACATTTCAATCTCATTTCGAGACTTAAACTACTTAGATTAGATTACAAATCTTTATTTATTTTACGCTCCAATGTAATTCATACCTTATATAGGTTAGTGAATACAGTTATATGTCTTTCAACTTAATTTATACAATTTGTAGTATAAATTTTACTTCTTCGATACATTATCGATTCAGACTTAACATACCATATAATCATGGTTTATATTTTAAAATCATTTTATGATGCATTAACTCTATTTCCGAAACTTAGTTTAAAAATAAAATTCAAAATTTAAGAAGCTCAAAATTAAAGATTTTCGAAACTCCATCATCAGTCACCGTTACTATATTAAGTTCAGGTATATGTGTAATAAATATCAAAACAGGGTACTGGATTCTCTTTAACCTCATCTGAATTCCCACCTCAGTTTCAATTCCAGAGTCATCACCTTCTAGAATAGTAGGGAAATAAAAGTATTTCTGAACTTTTGGTTGTACATAATTATTAACCCTCCAAACGCCTACCAACCTTTATCATACCTTCAGAAGGACAGAACTGAAGAAAACATATATGCCAAGTAAATGAAACAATAGCAAAACATTATAATTATTGGCAATTGATATGTCCTCTGCCCCACCATGAAATGTGTAATATTAATGCATGTACAACCAATATGCTCACTGCTTTCTTATAGTCAATGGGCTAGAATGATTGGAGATACAAGACTTTTTTAACCAAAAATTGAAACAAATTTCTCAAAGTAAACCAAGAATTTGATGTACTCCTTGTTGGACTTTCTAGTAGCATTAACAAGATGAACAGAACAATAAAATCGGAACAACTTATCTGGAAGATGACTGAAACCGAGGAGTAGCAAAGTTACTGTCCTAAAAAGTGATTTCGCCCCCACTGGTAATAACCTCCGGTACAAATGGGCTTTCGGCGTTCACCCTCCAGGATTCAACGGTTAAACCTCCAATTGCGTGTACTCACAGAAAGAGGTTGTGGACTTGTCTTTGTGGATTGCCTGACTCAAGAACTACGAAGAAGAGCGTACATTAAAAATGTAGGAAGAAGAGAGAGTTTACTGTTCTTTGTTATATTGTTCTGAAGTTTAGAGAAGAATAGTTATATGAGAAGTGAGATCTAAGATCTGAGATCTGGAACAAGAAACATGTGTTCGGTAATGTAACAACACAAAACATGGAAGAAGGTTTAGTAACAAAAAACGTGTATGGAGCTCAAGTAACTTTAAACATGTTTTAGCTTAATCAAAAAACTGAGTTAGGAATTTTAGCAAAAACATTGGGCTACCTGGGTGCATCCGCGAGGCCAAATTGTCCGGATTTGCACCTCCCCCCTGCGCGGACGTAACGCGCGCCCACCCGCATTAAGGTTTTCTGGCTGGAAGTCCAAGATCCAAGCTTGGCCCAACCCAATTCCTTAGCCAACCTCATGTGCGCGAGCCCATCCCTTTTTCCTCAACCATGTTATTAAGCCCAACACTAGTGTATACTAATATGCCAAAGAAAAGTTCTCAAAATAGGCAATGTGGGACTTTGGCAAAGCTAAAGGTTTTGAAGTACAATTTTGAAGCACAAACAACAATCCCCCACATGATTCAAAATTATCAAAGAAGAAATTAAACGAAGGAAGTCAGGCAATAGATTATAGATACATCATGTCGATACCTTGTGGGTTTGAATCGACATTTAGTGGAACAAGCTCATGAATGTAGATTATAGGTGAATTAAAATCTTGAACCCATTATCTGTGATACAAACAGTTGAACTTACACACATACCCAAAAATCTTAAATCCACACAAGTCCGCGGTTGGGCGCGTTCTAGGTCATGCGCCATATCCCAGATTTTCATAAAGGCTCTAGAGAGTTTGCCACATGGTCTCATAGGAAGCGGCCCACACTTCCACCTTTATATAGGTGAACCCATCAAGTGTAAACTGACATACACCACCCTTTAGGGCTATGAGTTGCATTAAGAATCTAAATGATTCATCCTATCACAATTTGTCAGTAAGCACCACATACACACAGGGATAAATAATTGCAGTGCTATAATTAAGTAATTCCGTGACTTGTTGTTACCCATTGAACCCAATTCATGGGATCTCCAATCACATGGGTTGGGTTTCTATCACGCATTACTTACTCAAAATGTTGGCAATTGTCCCATCCCTCTGGATGCTTCTTGGACAATCTTTTTAATCAATCTCTTTGTAAGCGGATCCGCTAGGTTCTTTTCAGACCTCACAAATTCCATGGAAATAACACCGTTACTGATCAGTTCTCGTACAATGTTATGTCTCAAGCGAATATGCCTTTGTTTCCCATTATACACTTGGTTCATTGCTCGGCCAATAGCAGCTTGAGAATCACAATGCAGAGATATAGAAGGAATTGGTTTAGACCACAATGGTATGTCTGCCAATAAATTCCTCAGCCACTTTGCTTCTGTACCTGCCAATTCTAATGCAATAAATTCAGATTCCATAGTAGATCTAGCAGTACAAGTTTGTTTAGCAGATCTCCAAGAGACAGTTCCTCCACCTAAAGTAAACACATATCCACTGGTGGAGTTTGTTTCATCATTATCAGATACCCAATTAGCATCACAATATCCTTCTAAAACATTAGGATGACCAGTAAAATGTATACCTACATTAACTGTTCCTTTTAAATACCTCATTAGACGTGACAATTCATTCCAATGATCTTGTGAAGGATTATGAGTATATCTGTTAAGTCTACTGATGGCATATACAATATCAGGTCGAGTACAGTTCATTAGGTATATTACACTACCAATGATTATAGCATATTCAGTTTGTGCAATACCAATCCCTTTATTTTTCTTTAAATGTACACTAGAGTCATAAGGTGTTCCTAATGGCTCTTCATTAAAGAAGTTAAACTTCTTAAGAATATTTTCCACATAATGAGATTGAGATAAAACCAAACCATCTGCATGTCTATTAATTTTCATGCCAAGAATCAAATTCGCTTCTCCCAAATCTTTCATGTCAAATGTAGAAGATAAAAAAGTTTTTGTGATTTCCACAACTTTCTCATCAGTACCAAATATTAGCAAATCATCCACATATAAGCAAATAATCACACCACAATTTCCATTGAATCTACTATACACACAAGTATCAGATTCATTTGTCACAAAGTCATTAGACAAGAGAGTTTTACTAAATTTGTCATTCCATTGTTTTGGTGCTTGTTTCAAACTATACAATGATTTCACAAGTCTACACACTTTTTGTTCTTCTCCTGAAACAGCAAATCCTTCCGGTTGACACATATATATTTTTTCGTTTAACTCACCGTTCAAGAAAGCAGTTTTAACATCCATTTGGTGGATTATCAAATTATGAATAGATGCCAAAGCAATTAAAATTCTTATGGTTGCAATTTTAGTCACTGGTGAGTAAGTGTCAAAATAGTCAAACCCTTCTTTTTGAGTATACCCTTTAGCCACAAGTCTAGCCTTGAATTTATCAATAGACCCATCAGCTTTTAACTTCTTTTTAAACACCCATTTACTACCAATAGGTTTACACCCTCTAGGCAAATTAACTAGTTCCCATGTATGGTTAGACATAATGGATTCTAGTTCACTATTAATAACATCTTTCCAAAATGTTGCATCAATTGATTTCATTGCTTCTCCATACATTTTAGGGTTATCTTCAGTTATAAAAGCAGTTATAAAATTTGGGCCAAAAGTTTTCTCAAAATGTTGCCTTTTACTTCTAGTAGAAGCAGGTACTGACTCTTTATCTGTCCTTTTAAGAAATTCATTTGAAGATGGACTGTCCACGTCTCTTATTTTCATTAGAAGAATATTTTCAAAAAAATCTACATCCTTAGTTTCCAAAATAGAATTATTCAGATAATTATTAGTCTCATCTTTAATTACCAAAAATCTGTATGCAGCACTATTAGAAGCATATCCAATAAAAATACAATCCATTGTTTTAGGCCCAATTTTATTTCTTTTAAAAACTGGTATAGCTACTTTAGCTAGACACCCCCACACTTTAAGATACCCCAAGTTAGGAGCATGATTCTTCCATAAATGATATAGTGTAGAGTCTATCTTTTTATGTGGAACTCTATTTAAAATATGATTTGCAGAAAGACAAGTTTCACCTCACATATTATATGGTAAACCAGAACTAATTAACATGGCATTCATCATATCTTTAAGAGTTCTATTTTTCCTTTCAGCGACTCCATTGGACTGTGGAGAATATGGTGGAGAAGTTTCATGTATAATACCATTTAGTTCACAAATTTTTTTGAGACTTCCTGATTCATATTCTCCCCCACGAATCGGATCTAACTCTTTTAATCTTTCTATCTAATTGATTTTCAACCTCTGCTTTGTATTTAATAAACATTTCTTCCGCTTCATCTTTAGAGGCAAGGAGATAAATTTGAGGTGTATCTAGAATAATCATCCACAAAAGAAATATAGTATTTCTTACCACCTCTACTTGTAGTATTATTAAAATCAGCTAAATCACTGTGAATCAACTCAAGAAGTTTAGTATGTCTTTCAACACTTTTAAAAGGTTTCTTAGCATGTTTTGCTTCCACACAAATTTCACATTTATTAAACTCAGTATTTGCAAAATTAGGAATAAGCTCAAGTTGTTTCAACTTTTTAATAGATGCCACATTCAAATGTCCTAATCTAGCATGCCACATATCCAAAGATTCAACAATATAAGCAAAAGATGCATTCTTATTATTCAATTCAGCAGAAGCATCAAGAACAAATAAACCCCCATTACAAAACCTTTTCCGACAAAATCCCCATTACGGGTAAGTACAAGTTTATCAAATTCAAACACAAGTTTTAATCCCAGCTTTGTTCAACAATGAACTAGACACAAGGTTTCTTTCTACGAATATCAGGCACATGAAGCACATTTTGCAAAGCGGTAGTTTTCCCCGAAGTTAATCTAAGTAAAACTTTCCATTTCCCTGTAACTTTAGTAGTTCGAGAATCCCCCATATAGATATTTTCCCCATTAGTCACACTTTCGTAATTAAGGATTACATTTCTATTTGCATAAATGTGTCTAGTGGCGCCAGTATCAACTACCCATTCTGTGAGGTTGTCAACTAAGTTTACTTCTGAGACAACAGCAACAATAATATCATCGGTTTCAGCTAGGTTCGCTTGGGGCTTAGGCTGGAATTTATTATTATCTTTCCCCTTGGGAAAATGACATTTCATAGCAATATGGCCAGGCTTGCCACACACGAAGCAAGGACCTTTGGTAAAAGGTTTCTGAATTTGGTTGGGATTTTTGAACCTATTGTCTTTACCCCGAGTTGAGTTCTGATTTTTCCCTTTGTGGTTTTTGGACGGATTTTGATTTGGATAATTATGGGTCTTCCATTGTGGCCTTTCTTCAACGAGATTGGCCTTAGCAGAATGATGAGCAACTATGTCTCCTCTATCTTTTGCCCTGTTTTGTTCTTCAATATGTATGTGTGCAACTAGTTCCTGCATAGTAAAATCTGTAGTGTTATGCTTAAGGTTCATCTTATAATCTTTCCATGAGGGTGGTAATTTTTCAATAAGTGCAGCAGCTTGAAAGCTCTCGCACATTTTCATTCCTTCCCCAATAACCTCCCCTACAATCGTTTGATATATATGAACTTGCTCTATTACAGATTTTCCATCTTGCATCTTAAAATCTAAGAATTTTCCAGCAACATATTTCTTAAGTCCAGAGTTTTCTACAGCATACTTTGATTTTAAGGCTTCCCAAATCTTCTTAGCACTTTCATACGGATAATAAATATCAAACAGTATATTAGACAAGTAGTGCAACATATATCTACGACATGTACGATTATCCTTAACATAATCCCTTGTTGCAGAATCATCAGCATAAGTTTTTTCAAGAGTTTCAAGAAAATCATTAGCAGGAGTAGCAGGAAGTTCCACAATAGGATCCACATATAACACATATTCCAGATTCATAGTTTCCAAATAAAATAGCATGTCTTCAGACCATCTCTTAAAATTGGTACCATCAAAGCGTTCAATTTTAGCAAAGTCCAAAGCAGATTTCATCTTGTTAATAATTAAATCACTTTTTAGATTGTTGGAATTTCTAGTAGCATTAACAAGATGAACAGAACAATAAAATCAGAACAACTTATCTGGAAGATGACTGAAACCGAGGCGTAGCAAAGCTACTGTCCTAAAAAGTGATTTCGCCCCCACTGGTAATAACCTCCGGTACAAATGGGCTTCCGGCGTTCACCCTCTAGGATTCAACGGTTAAACCTCCAATTGCGTGTACTCACAAAAAGAGGTTGTGGACTTGTCTTTGTGGATTGCCTGACTCAAGAACTACGAAGAAGAGCGTACATTGAAAATGTAAGAAGAAGAGAGATTTTATTGTTATTTGTTATATTGTTCTGAAGTTGAGAGAAGAATAGTTATAGGAGAAGTGAGATCTAAGATCTGAGATCTGGAACAAGAAACATGTGTTTGGTAATGTAACAACACAAAACATGGAAGAAGGTTTAGTAACAAAAAACGTGTATGGAGCTCAAGTAACTTTAAACATGTTTTAGCTTAATCAAAAAACTGAGTTAGGAATTTTAGCAAAAACATTGGGCTACCTAGGTGCACCCGTGCGGCAAAATTTTCCGGTTTTGCCCCCCCCCCCCCCCCCCCCCCCCCCGCGTGGGCGTAACGCGTGCCCACACGCATTAAGGTTTTCTGGCTGGAAGTCCAAGATCCAAGCTTGGCCCAACCCAATTCCTTAGCCAACCTCATGTGCGCGAGCTCATCCCTTTTTCCTCAACCATGTTATTAAGCCCAACACTAGCGTATACTAATATACCAAAGAAAAGTTCTCAAAATAGGCAATGTGGGACTTTGCCAAAGTTAAAGGTTTTGAAGTACAATTTTGAAGCACAAACAACACTCCTTCCTCCAAAATTTTCCACTAATTATCCTCAAAAACTAATTGATCAATTAGAAATTACTCACAAGAGAAATGAATATTTGCGTGGAATGGATATTCTAAATCTGCAATAAAATCCCTTCAAAATTGGACCTCACTAGACTTTCCATCAGAGAGTCAACAAGCCATTGGTGAATGAATGAGCTATTTGGTTGCTTCTAGATCCAAAATGAAACTCCCCCTTTAGCCCTTTAAATCAAAAAAATGGAATACTAAAGAGCCTACTAATTTACCAAAATCACATATCAATGTTCATGTTTTAGCAAAATAACCTCATAGAGGCATTTTATTAAACACATATTGTGCATACTTTAAAAATTCATCTTTTCATGAATTCAAAGCATAAATCTCAACTCCATAATCAATTCCATCTTATATCATCTGAACCCTTCATGGTTCCCATAATTTTCAATCCTCCCACGACCAATTACAACAATAATAATCATTACTAACTTTAATTTTCATAAATTTAACAAGTAAATGTTAATTTACCTCTTTATTTGATATGTTCTTACTTTTAAGCTTGGTTGGGCTGATTTATATCCTTCCTTTGTTAATTCTTTTCTCTAACTCTTCTTCAAATTCAGTTGCTAGTTTCGGCTCTTAGAGAATTTGATGGAGTTTTAACAAGAATTGGTGATTAATTTTCTTATTTTGGTAGCATGAAATTATGAAGGTTTAGCCAAGGAATAGTTTGGAACGGATGGGACAAGGATGAGAGAGAGCAGGGGAGTAAGAAATGAAGTCCACTAGGTAGCTCCCTCTCTTATTCACCAAATGGGTTGCTAGTATCCTCTTATCAGTATAATGAAATTACACCTCATACTTGTTAAAACCAATGACTCGGCATCCTTGAATATATATATATATATATATATATATATATATATATATATATATATATATATATATATATATATATATATATATATATATATATATATATATACAGCCAGGATCAGGTCCGGACTCCCGGACCTGATCAAAATACGGACCTCAAATTTGTTTTTTTTTGCACTTTTTTTTTTCAAAAACAACTAAAAACAAATATATATGTATTTTTGAGTATTGAAAAATTTTGTTAAAACACTGTTTTGGGTATGATTTGGATACATATAACAAAAAGTATTATACCGACTGTATAACACTGTTTGTTATATGTATCCAAATCATACCCAAAACAGTGTTTAACAAATTTTTTCAGTTACCAAAAATACATATATATATTTTTTAGTTGTTTTCAAAAAAAAAGTGCAAAAAAAAAAAAAAAAATTTGGGGTCCGGATTTTATCAGGTCCGGGTGTCCGGACCTGATCCGGCCTCTATATATATATATATATATATATATATATATATATATATATATATATATATATATATATATATTACTACCGTGCCTTCTCATATGTCTATACATTTTACACATTGCATAATGCATACATTACATATATTATAGTGTAACGAACCAACTATATTAAAATAATTAATATTTAATTTAATTATTTTAATTAACTTATTTAATGTATACAACTATTTTTGTATAATTAAATTTAATTATCTCCTTCCTTCCATAAATTGTTTTCAACAATTTATTTATATATATTAAATATATAAATTAATATATTCAATCATAAATTAAATATTAATCTAATTTTACTAATTTAGCACCAATATGTATATTTTATATATTGGTCTCTCAAAACGTATTCAATTATATTTACTTGGCATAATATCGTATATTAAGCCATTTACCATGTTACATTTAATTATTGTAACAGAGTACCATTCTCATTTAATCGAATAAATTTCTTTATTCCATTGCTTAAAATCAATACATCACTTTCCTCATCTCATATTTTCAATTCATCTCCACTTGGCACAATATAATATACTAAGCTGTCTCGTAAATACATTACACTTATATGGAATATATGAAAAAAATTAATTAATTAACTCCCTCATTTAAAAAAAATACTCCCTCCGTCCCAAATTAATTGCTCAGTTTTGACTTTTTAAGTCAAATTGACTATTTTTAGAATTTATAATTAAGCATATATAAATATATTTCTAAAACTATAAAAATTGGGGTTAGTAATAAATTGTATATACTTTCTTTTGGTTATAATCTTTTAACCTATATTTTAGCAAAAATAGTAAAAAAGATTAGTTTTAAAAATGGTCAATTTGACTTTAAAAAGTCAAAGCTGAGCAATTAATTTGGGACGAATGGAGTACTTACATTACTACACTATTAAGCGAATTAATCTCCTCGTTTAATTCATAATAATTTCATTGCCGCTCAAGGCTTATTATTCAAATTATATTATTCAGAATATAATTTTAACTTAATCTCAATTAATTAATATTAATTGTTTACTCTTCTTCACTTCCATATTTCATATTCATATACACATTTAATCCTTCACACAAAATCACATATACATTTATACATTCAAACCCGACACGTCGCATAATAAGAATTTTTTTATTTATTAAATTCTTATTTTAACTTTATAAAAAAATTTCCAAAAAGTTCGGGTTGTCACATCGGATGTTGATTACTGGACTCAAGGGGGCGTTCCCCCGTGAAGCTCAGGAAAGGTACCACTCATATCCGCTCTAATTGAAAGATCAGATTCATTCCCATCGAGTAGATTACGCGAAGATCTGGGGACCTTCATGCCGATAAGCCCGCGAGAGTAACCCTAGCTAGGATAGGTCAGCCTTAGATAAACCCAACGTTACAGGAAGTCTCTTCATGCTCTATTACTCCTTATATGCAAAATGTCATCTACATAGACTAATCAAATATGACATCCTTTTTATCTTGTTATAATGAAACCGCAAACCCTGTTTTGCAAGAAAAGATTAAAAAACCCTTAAAACATAATGCATGAGCATGCATCTGCATTTACCGTTTCTCAAAACTAAAATCTGCCCTGTTGTCTATGTAGATTGGTCTTAGAACACGACTTCGAGCTCGAAAGGTCAGAACACCGCGTGTCACAATGTCAAAAAATTTGACACCCGATCTAGTTCCCATTTCTCAAGAAGAATTCGAAAGCTTCAAGAAACAAATAGCCGAAATGGCCAGCCTGTTAAAGGAGTAATGGAAGATGACCTAAGATCCCAAATCAGTTACTCAACCTGAATCCCTAGCGCATGGAGGAAATTAAATCCCTTTCAAGGTCGGTGACACACAGATTCCCGTCCCTATCTTCCAATTTGGTAATAGAACACCAAAGATGTTGCAGGCAAAAACCAGACAAAAGAGGTAATTGATGTCTAAGATGATAAGGAGACTGGGGAAATCAAAAAGAAAATGAAGCAAATGGAAGAAGTCATATGATCAATGAAAAGAGTAGGGACTTATGGTAGCGTCAACTACTCAGACTTGTGTATATTTTCTAGTTGCCAGTTATCAGGATAAATTTCAAGTACCTGAATTTAAAAAATACAATGGGTTGGGAGATCCCTTACACCCATCTGAAGGTTTACATAGGGGAGCTCAGATCCTACGTAGAAGACGAAAGTCTGAGAATGCAGCTTTTCCAAAAGAGTTTGACTATGGAGGCTAAGATGTGGTATGCTAGATTGGACAACACCAAGATCCACAATTGGGAAGAATTAGCCCATACTTTCCTGACTCAATACAGCTTTCAGTCCCAGATAGCTCCAGATCGTTATCAAATGACCAAAAGTAAAGAAGCAACCCAATGAGTCATTCCATGATTACGCCTAGAGATGGAGAAGAATGGTTGCTCAAGTGAACCCACCCATGGATGAGAATGACATAGTGATGACCTTCATAGATATTCAAGAAGTGCCCATATTATGAAAGGGTATTAACCGGCATAGGCAAGCCATTTTCAGAAATGATAAAACATGGGGAAATGGCAAAAATGAGATTGAAAGCAGGTAAGATCAAGGATCTCACAGCATTGGAGGCAGTAGCTGAACATCTCTAATCCGGAAATTACGGCAGTGTACCTAAGAGAAACCACAAGAAGAATAAGAAGATGTATCCCTTGTGTTGTAGGGGCAATCTAAAAGGAACAACAACAATCCACCCATAAGAATGAAAGGAAATAATCCCCCACCACAACAACCAACATTTCATCAGAATCAAGGCCAATTGAAGAACTTTGAGAATAGATGCAACCGAGAGTTCATTCCTCTCAGTGACTCCCTTGAGAACGTACTAACCATATTATTGGCTTAAAAGAAAATAACTGAACTCGCTTCATCGGCTGATCCCAAAGGTAAGAGATACGATCCTAGCAAAAGATGTGCTTACCATTCTGGGTCTCTCGGACACGATACATAAGACTGCTAGTCCTTAAAGCATAAAATTTAAAATCTTATAGAGATTGAGGAGATCGTGGTGAAACAACCCTGAACAGTCCAACGTACACACCAACCCCCTACCACAACATAATATAGAAGGTGTGAATATGATTGGCACAGAGAATATTGAAAGAGATTCAAACCACAAATATCTGAGAAGAGTTGGAGAATATCCTCAGAAGTCCGGGACAAGTATCCTAGGATGGGAATATCCTAAAAGAAGTTATCTAGTGGAACATGAGTTAGGATTGATTAAACACCAGATGAACCAATTGGCAGAATTGGTTGTATATCAGCACCAACTCACCCGTCAGCTGGTCAGTCAGATATCAAGAGCAAGAGGCGTGGATGAGGTCGGATCGACCATGACTCCTCCCAGGACAATTCTATTAACCAAGAAAGATCAAGTTAAACTCAAGGAACAAGAAAAATGGGCTGACAAGATAGCCAGGGAATCGCGACTTCTGAGCCAAGAGAAATTGAATCATAAATTGGATATGAACCGAAAATTCACTCCATTAAATCAATCAAAGGAGGAGGTACTCCACCTACTAATAAGCAGGGAAAAGATCACGAAATTATTACCACCTTCGAATCCGAGGGCCGAGAGATATGACCCCACTAAAATTTGTCTTTATCATTCAAACTCACCAGACATGCCACGGAGGAATGTTGGGCACTCTAACATACGATTCAGAATTTCATCGAAAGCAGATATTTAAATATAGCAAGTAATATTGAGATCACTACCGTTGGGGAAAGTAAAGTGGAAATGAAGGGTTTGACATACCCACCGTAAATGGAGAGTTCAGACGAAGTGGTGGCAATGATCACCCACCTCGATAAAACACAAACTGGACCCCTTGTAGTTCCAGGAGTGGCAGACATAACAAGAAAGGTCCCTGTGGAAATACCAACATCAGAACCCATTGTGCTGACGGCCAAAACCCAATATCCCGTTATAAGCTTAAAGGCAGTCCCTTAGAATTACGGAATGGGATTGGAAGAAACGTCGGAATGCATAACAGTCTTGCCAAAGAACAATCCTTTATTCCTGCCAAAACACGTGACTGAATCAGTGAAGAAGCCAACTTCTTCACCATTTTCTTATAATAGGAGTAGTTATCGGGCAATTTTTAACCGTTAGGTAACATACTCTTAATGGCCTTCAATAGGGACTCAAAACACTCATGGCTCATGTTGTGATCAACCTTGATGTTAAGTAATGTCGCCACTATAGAAAATGTAGTGTGCTTGGTGCAACCATGCTACAACGGCTTGCTACCCTCGTCTAATAACTTAAAGAACGCTTTAGCATCAGAATTTATAGGTTATTCTCTACCTTGTTCCCAATCAAAATTTGACCCTACAATATCATGAACTATGTCATTCATTTGATGGGTACTGCTGCCTGGATTATGAACTTATGCGATGCCACTATCTCTTCTCTGCCCATGTGCCCACCACCATTCTTCGTAATTTTTCATGAACCCAGAAATAAGTAAATGATAGTTTACTATGTCTCTGTCCATGTAATTTACATTCTTATACTTCCAACAAGGGCATCTTATCTTTTTCTGTCCATTCACACATTTTGGGTGACTATATGCATACTCTAGAAACACTTGGCAACTAGTTCTAAATTCAGCTGTAGCACCTATCTGGACACTTGATTTTCGTCGTCTCATCCAACTGCGGTCTGAATAGAAATCCATGATACTATGGTACCTATTTTGACAACATGAGCTTATTAATGTATAGCATGGTCAGGCTCTCTAAGCATACTTGTAAGCATATGACTTGAGCATACTTGTAAGCATATGATTAACATTTAAATATACTTTGCCCGTGCAGGTCTTTATGGAAGAGCTAGCTCTTTATGGTTGAACTCTCCCCCCTGTAGGTCAGTTCTTGGCCCCTACTTGGCCTCTACAATGCCCCCTACTCATTCCCTCAGCTGACTCAACAGTCCTATCACAGTCTAGCTTGCATAACCCCTCAGTTAATATTTAATAAAAACTCAGCAGTCTCTTATCAACTGACCTAACCCTAATTTTTATATACTCAAAGATATGTTTATATAAAATACTTAATTAATTATTAATTTCAAAAATACTCAAATCTAAATGAACAGAGAGGGAATATTTGTACTTTACTGGATTCAATCGTATTATATTATATTACATAATATTATTTTATTTTACTATATTTTACTTTATTTTAATTTACTTTATTTTATTTTACTTTACGTTATTTTATTTTATTTTGTATTATTTTATTTTATTTTATTTAGTATTGAGAAACTAAGTAAATACTACTTAGTTTATTATATTATTTATTTTATTTGTTTTATTTTATTTTATTTTTATTATTTTATTTAGTATTGAGAAACTAAGTAAACACTACTTAGTTCATTATATTATTTCTCATCTACATATCCCTTCGTTTCCTTGAATAATAATTTTATTACATCCCTTTTCTACAGTAAAGATGATAAAAGAATTGTAACTCAAAAGCACCTGGTAAGATAAAAAGCGATGATGTTATAACAGTTGTGGTTATACCCATTTTGAGTTTTAGCCAATTGGAACAACGCGCGAGCTATTATCCTTACCATCTGAATAAAAAAATTTGGCCGTTTGAGCAGTTACATTTGGAGGGAAAATGTTTATTGGCCCAGATGAAGAACTGGAAGAATTTCTTTTGGAGAGACTTTTAAAAAGGAATTAATTTGATCTGAATTTAAAATAATGTAATTTCATGTTTGGCTACAAGTAGATACTCCATCCAACCTATTTTTCCCTGATTGAATTCTTGATTTTTCTTTAACCATATTAAAATTTAGGAATCCTAGATTTATAAATAAATGATAGACCACATAAATTCATATTTGCCATCATGGTCGTATATGAGTTATTTCTTAACATGAATTCAGCAACTAGGATAGTGGTGCAAAAAGACCATAACCCTTCCAAAGTTCAGTCTATACACAATAAAGAAGTTCTATAACTGCATCAATTTTCAGGAATATGAGATTGTAGTGAAAATTTCATTACAACATTACAAATACAATTATACAGAACAAGCAAGACACCAAACCACGACTCAAACAGTCGCAAACAGTATCACCATCACTAGCAATATTATCATTTATGTCAAAAATAATGAATAACCCAAAAGCAACTCAAAATTTAACATGGTAAGGACGGTACAAAAATCAATAAAATGCAGCAAGGAAAAGAAATTCAAGCTCATATATATGCCAAAATAATTTCAAAACATAAGTAATTAAAAGGGAACACAAGAATCCTCAAAATTAAATTACTTGCACTGTCTTGAATCTAAGAATTATTTATTTTCCTAAATTACTTTGAGGATTCAACATAAGATTTCAACATTTTCCTAAATGGCATGTGCTCAATTGTAATAACAGTACCTGATCAAAATGGCGACTTGGGCTCGGTCAGTGGCGGCAACGGCAAGCTCCCTCTCTTCCCTCTTCTCCCTCTTCTTTTTTTCCTTTTTCTTTTTCTTTCTTTCCTGTCTCCTGGTCTGCTCGACTGCTTGGTTCTGATTAGATTAAAAAAGATTAGCGACTACAGACGGTCGCAGATTTTTAATGACGTGGATGTATTAGCGACCGCAAAGTGGTCGTTGAAAGTTATTGTCGCAATAAACCTCCTCGCTAACATTTGCGCCAAATTTATGGCAGCAAATTTGTATCAGTGACCGATTAGTGATCGCAGTGCGGTCGCTAATATCAATAGCGACTAGATTTACCTACGGTCGCTAATAACGATCGCTATTAACAGTATTAGCGACCGAATAGTGCAGTCGCAGATACTCTTGGTCGTTGTTGGGTCATTTTCTTGTAGTGTCAGTGACTAATTCGTCGCACAAGATGATAATGACGAAGAAATTGATACGGAAGAGGAAAAGGCAGAATCCGAGGATGAAGTGGATTTTGATTTTGATGGGTTTGACAACGTACTAAGTCTAAACTTATTATTATTTTTAAATAATTTATTAATAATAAAAGTTATTAAGATAAATTAACTGCAAATTAATTACTTAATATCGGTTATTTCAATAGTACACTTATGGCTAGACGTAGCGGTGGAGGTCGCCGCGGTGGTGGCCGTACAGGATCTGTCGATGGCTCCCAGGGTGGGTCATCATCATCAGCTAGTAAGTTTCCGTCGTGTTGGAGTTTTCCTTTTCTTTACTTAATTGTTTATAGTATATGAAAATAGTTTATTTACACAATGTCATCACTTATACTTACAGATACTGGTCGTCGATGTCACCGAGGGACTAACCTCGGTTTATTTGGTCGTTCGCCGGCAGTTCCACACATTGTCCATGTAGATGTCGACTCAGCGCAGTAAGTGTCAAATATAATATATCATGTTCAATTAAATTCCTTTATATGATTGCATGATTAAAATAACACATTGTTTTTTATCTTGTATTGTAGTATTTTGGACCCTATCGCTAAAGCGATGATACACGCCATCTGCTTGACACACCTGCTGACTGGCTATATACGATTTAGCTAATATACGCAATGTGATGCCTCCTATATGGACACTATGTTGCGCAAGTTTCACGTAAGTCGAATTACATAACTTAAATTAAATACGATCCTAGGTATTTACACATTGTTCAAAATTTTCTGATATTTTATCCCTTTTTTATAGATTTATTTTAGATATGAGGAGGGCATATCTTAGCTAGTTGGCGACAGTGTTATTATTACATATGTTGCGAAGAACTACGCCTGCTAGCTGTACGAGATAAGATAGAGGGCAGCCCGAGCTATCATACAGTAACCCGGGACTACCATACGAGATCATCAACCCCAAATAATCTCAGATGCAGTATAGGACACCATGTGTACTTATTGGGATGCTGATGACTTCAAGAAGAAGTCCAAGTAGATGAAGAAAAATCGTGGCCAGCTTCGAATCGTACATACTACTGGCTCACAATCATTTGACGAGGTTAAGTCGGTATGTATTTATATTTATTTGTTTAGTTTAATATTGTCGGGATATATACTAAATAAATGATATGTTAATGTATTTATTAAGCCATGCGGGTGAGCTTGGGCCGACCTCCCACTATGATTGAGTTATTGGATAGAGCCCACACGCCGAAGGAGTCGACGATGTCTCCCGCAGAATTTTAGTTGTAATAATTGTTAATTGTTTATATTACATAATTAATAATTATAACTAATTAACTCACATAAACATAATAAATTATAGGTCCGATATCAGAATCTCCGGGACCAACGTATAGCTGAGTTACGGGATGCTAGGGGAGATTCCGAGACGTTAGATTCCACTATCCCTCCGCCCGAGATTTTTTTATCTTAGGATGAGGAGATTAATCTTTAGGTCGCGTCTCTGGATCCCCTAATAGCACTACCAGCAGATATTGAGTGTTGGGGCTGCCGATGATACCAGCCCTGGAGGTATTAATTTTAGTGTGTTTCTTGTTTTTTCATAGTTTATATCGTGATATAGATTATTATTAATGTTATATTTATTTCTGCAGGCTCTAGCCAGCGCCAGCGTCAGCGTTCGAGAGTACCCGTTGGACTATCTCATACGGGCATTGGCTTGGATGACGAGCTATTCCAGAGGGTCATAGAGGCGGTGTCGGAGACATTTCGTACGGATCCGGTTATCCGTCATCAGGAGTTGCCTAGTCGTTCTCGCCTTCACCAGCTAACTCAGGATATTACATCAAGGGCCACCGTCAAGAGTACGGGTATCCCTCTAGAGCAGTTCGCAACGATACGCGACGAGGTGCTCCGGATGGTGGTTATCCTAGTGTCGGAAGCTTTTGGCTGGATGAGGGAGTCAACCCCTCGATTACTCAGGTATTTTTATTCATTTTAAGTTTGTATATTCTGCATGTTGTTTAATTATCATTCACTTTGCAGTGCACACTCTACGATCATAATTTAGAAGAAAACTATCGCAATACATAACATGACTCAAAAGTAATATAATGTCATACTGGGGAGTAAATTACATACAATATTGTGCACTAGAACGCGATATATTCTTCATTGTTGATATATTTTGAGCTTCTATTTATTTTCATAATGGAAATATCCCTCAACAATCCAACTTGTCAAGTTTTTAATGTGTTATTTCCTATGTCAGTTACCGTTCAAATTTAGTAATTTAGGGCAGATAAAATCAAGCATTAACAAAATAGTAAGAGTAATGTTATGGGTTTTAATTTTTTTTTTGTCTCAATTGACATGCCATTGAATATTTTAATGATAATTTATGGCATAACTAATTATATGAGATTTACCCAATCAATATTATAGTGGCACATCATTTGAGATAATTTTTAAAGTAAAAAAAAATTAATATTCCTAGCATCACCGAAATAATAATATTTAATTAAGTTTAATACAAATAAAGCTAGATAAATCAAAGGATAACACAAAGGTCAATTTTTGAGAATATCATTCAAGCAGGTATGATATGTCGGAAGTTTTTGGCCGGATAAGGAGTCAACCCCCGACTACTCAGGTATTTTATTCATTTTAAGTTTGTATATTCTGCATGTTGTTTAATTATCATTTACCTGCTATTTTAATTCTCAATTATGGACTAATGAGTTATTTTTTAATTGTATCAACAAGGTGGTGATGCCGAGGAGGCTGGTGATCCCGAGCAAGCTGGCAATTTCGATGCCGAGCTGGGGATGACGACGACGATTTTCATACACCAGAGCAACACCGTCGACCCTCGCCCAATGATCCTCCTCACACCGGGGGTAGTATTACTAGTTTGACTTAGTTTTGTAGATCATGTTGTACGTATTTTATTCATATTTACTTTAGTTTAGCTTAATAGAATATAAATTCTTGTACTTTAGTTGATGCTTGACATATTGTAGTTTAAACATTATAAAACATTGAAGTTTAATGAAATTTTTGTATAACTTATGAAAAATTAATTTATATTTGTTATTTTTGGCCTCAGTAATTCATATTGGCACTTGTATGTGAACATAAGCTAGTTATTATTGTATGTACATGTTGTTGGGATAATTATAGTTATGTTATATGTGTTGTTGGGATAAAGCAGGTTTACAGGTACAAAAATGTGGGTTAAAAACTTGGAAACTGTTAAAACAAAAAAAATATTTTTTTTTAAAATACTTATTTTCAACGGAACAGTGTATTTCTGACAGAATTTCCGTCGGAAATATAAATATAAAATATTGATAGTAATTTGATAATTTCGATAGAATAATGCTAAGACCAACGGACATTCCGTCGGCAATAAGCCATTTCGTATGATCCTAGAGTCTAACACGTGGCAGTTTAATCTCCGACCAATCATTTCCGACTGAATTATTCCGTCGAAAATAGGGACTAATCCCGACGAAAGGTTGGTCGGAATTTGTTTGGTCGAAAGTCTGTATTTTCGATCGAATTTCTGACGGACAAAATTCTGACCAGGTTATATCCGACGGAAACTTCTGTCGGAATTAAGGTTTTTTTGTTGTAGTGTAAGTTGGAGTAAGGGGTTGTGTGATAAAATTGAATGAAATGGTCTGAATAATTAAGTACGGATGAATGACTGAATAAAATAGAGACTCTGATTGAAAATTGAACACTGAATGAATAAACGTGCTTGATAATTATCTGTTTGATGCATCTGAATAAATGCATTTTCTCATTTTAACCCTCAGAGTTATTTTGAACAAGTTTGCTTTTATATATTTGTTGGTTTCCCAGGGACACAATAGAGATCTAGAAGGGGGGTTGAATAGATCCTTTAAAACTTTTTCATTTTATTCATGAAAGTATAACAGTTATGATTAGAAGAATCAATTCATGCACAGCGGAATATACATTAAAAAGCCCATTCAAAGATACAAGCATAATCTCAGTTCAGTGATTTAAATCTTCGATATGGTTGACATCAGATATAGCAGTTATTGTACATAATGTAAAATGACATAAGGTAAATAACACAAGAGATTTTAAGTGGTTCAGAGACTGAATAACTCTTACTCTATTCTTCTACTTCAACAAGTAGGAATCCACTAAAGGTTTTAGTCACTAAGACAAGGACGCTCCGCCCTCCTCAAGTCCAGCAGACAAGAGTTGTTTTTAGCCACTAAGGCAAGGATCCTCTGACCCTCCTCAAGTCCAGCAGACATGAGTTGTCTTTAGCCACTAAGGCAAGGATCCCTTGACCCTCCTCAAGTCCAGTAGACATGAGTTGTCTTTAGCCACTAAGGCAAGGATCCCCTGACCCTCCTCAAGTCCAGCAGACTTGGAACCTGTAGACTAAGCCCAACAGACTTAGAATCTCTTGTACCCTTCGGTACTCAGCAAGTCCAACAGACTTGACTTTAATTTAGTCACTTAAGACAAGGACGCTCTGCCCTCTTTGGTGTGTTGATTGTTTGTTGGGTTGTGCTGCCAAGATAAACTTTATTCTCCTTCATCTTCAAGTACTTGGCAGCTAGTTGTGATCCTTTTCTGGATGCTATTGATGATAGTCATTGAAGCTCTTCCTTCTTCTGGTACATAGCAGATGCAGATGATCACTCTTGATGAACACTGGTTGACTTGTCCAAGTCAGTTCTTTATCTTTTCAGCTCGTAGTGTTCCTTGCTTGATCATAAAAGTTGCCCGTCTAGATTTGTCTTCAGCTCTGGTCAATCTTGATCTTGGCTTCTTGGTCATTCGACTCTTAGCTCATATGCCAGCTGTAATGTCCGAGAATTTTCAAACATTGTATCAAAGTTATTTTGATAAATAGAATTCATTTTTTATAAATTTAATTTGGAAGCCATGTGAGTAGTATTATTCAAATTTATAAATTAATCCTATCATTTAAGTACAAGAAAATTTTAAAGAAAACTTATAAATAATTTTATTCTATCATTATCGGATAATTCGAAAGAGAAATTTTTTTTTACTGAAACAAATGTTTAAATAACTAATTTATTAAATTAAATATTAGGACATGAGGGTGTTAATTTAATGAGCCCCATTTTATTTTTATTTTTTTTTTTCCATTTGGGCTGGCTCCATTTTTCTTTTCGAATTGGGCTAACTTCCTTTAATATCCCTGATTTGGGCCGACCCAATTCCTTATTTTTAGTTGGACCCAACTCAAGTTCCATTTAATTTCTGTTGGGTCACCTTTTCAGCCGGCCCAATTCAATTTGGGGTGAACCCAATTTTCACTCCTCCTAATCGAGTCGGGTCATCTCACTTGTAAACCAATTTGGGAAGCCAGTAGTCAAATTGGGGATTCCCAGCTCAATCAGGTAGTAACAGAGGCGGAAGAGAAACGAAAGTTGCAGAACCTAAGGGGTCCAAGCCTCAATCGGACGGGACAAGGGAAAAGGGGAGGTCGCGTCAGGCCATGCGCCGGCAATAATCCAAAGCAATCAAGCGTGTGGACTAGGGAAGGACCTAGCAACCGGCGGTTCGAGGACTCGAGGCGGACAACCAAGCAACCGACCGACTGCGGCGAACGGACCAAAGGTCCCAGAAAAACCGGCGATTTGACCGGTGAGCGCACACGGCTCCATGGACTGCCGGCAGGTCAGTGACTGAGTGGACAATCGATCGACAGCTCTCTCTCTTCCTACCGTCGGTCATTAACCCACTCATTAGGTTATTGCCCAAACAATTGGGTAAAATGTCCTTTATAAGTTGCAACCCTCCCGACCCTAAACCGAGCTGCTAGAGTTTTCAATTATAGAGAGAAAAATCGCAGAGGGGAGAGAACGAAGGAAATCAGCCGCTGGGGAGTATATGTCCGAGTTCATCAATTACTTCGGTAGAAGGAGAAGAACGGCAAGTCGGTCAAATTCAAGGTACAGAGTAGTCAAGCAACTGAATTAAGTTTTAGTCCCCAAATTGTGATTGGGGATGTATTCGGATTGTACCAATGAAATAATCAGTATTTGTTTTTTTTTGTTGTAGTTGTTGAATTACATGGGTATTAGGATTTGTTTTGGGTTGCGTTGGTTTATCCTGGTTGAGGATTCTGATATTGAATTATGTTTGTTATTGTTTGGTTTAAACCTGGGAAATCCGTATGGTTTTTGTACTTGCTGAGATGTATTGAATTGTTCTGTAAATTGGAATTTGTGGTGTCAAGTGAACCTTGGAGTCCTGGGCAGTAGGATTTTAGGCAGAATTTAGGCTAGCATCAACCCTTAGTGAGCCCACAATGCGTTTGAAGTAATGCCTATGAGAACCCAACTGTAAGATTTCCTTATAATATTGAATTGGGTAATTCGTTTTGCTTATGTAAGATCTGATGACTTTAACTATACTGAACGTTGGTACAAAACGATTGGGATATAAATACTAAACTTGTAACTGGAATAAATATTTCCCCTGTTGTGTTGGATGGCTGTCAGTTGACTGGAGATGGCAATACAGGAACTGTAATGTTCGGTGGTAATAAGCAGTAATTTAGTTATTCTCCAAATTGATTTTTATAATTCAATGGATTATTCAAGCAAGAATAATTAACAAATGGGGTCTAATTGTTGCCTAAATTGTTAATTAACTATACTAGTAATGGCTAAGTTATTGGTTAACTAGTTTAAGTTAAAATGCTCTTGTAATTATCTAGCTATTAAAACCAATAAATAAAATTTACTAAATAATTACTATTTATCAATAAATGATAATAAATATTTAATTATTATTTAATAATAATAATTAAATATGAATAAAGTTAATAGAATAATTATTTATTATTTATTTAATAAATAATAAATAAAGATAATAAATATTTAATTATTATAATTAAATATGAATAAAGTTAATAGAATAATTATTTATTAATTATTTAATAAATAATAAATAAAGATAATAAATATTTAATTATTATTTAATAATAATAATTAAATATGAATAAAGTTAATAGAATAATTATTTATTATTTATTTAATAAATAATAAATAAAGATAATAAATATTTAATTATTATTTAATAATAATAATAATTAAATATGAATAAAGTTAATAGAATAATTATTTATTATTTATTTAATAAATAATAAATAAAGATAATAAATATTTAATTATTATTTAGTGATAATAATAATAATTAAATATGAATAAAGTTAATAAAATAATTATTTATTATTTATTAATAAATAATAAATAAAGATAATAAATATTTAATTATTATTTAGTGATAATAATTAAATATGAATAAAATTAATAAATAATTATTTATCAATAAGTAATAAATAAAGATAATAAACACTTAGCGATTATTAATATTAAATAATAATTAAGTGTGTAAATTTATACCTTAATTAATGTTGAATAAAGAACAAGTATTGTAGACACCCAAATTTTGCGTTTCCTTCTACTAACCGTGACAGGAGGGCGAAATCGTCAATTGAACCAGCTTGCGGGAGCAAAGGAGCGGGCACAAGGGCGAGCGCCCGGCCCCGCCGCAATGTTTTGGGCAACCCAAGTTTACGTGACAGCATGACCGTCCGAGGCAGGCATTTCCGAATGAGGTGGCGCGTCTCCCGGAAGTTCCCGGACTGCGGAATACGGGCCTGTCAGCGAAAACCGACGTTGCGGTACGAAAATCGAGGCGTGGCACGAAAATCGAGAAAGTCAAGCCCGCCAGCCGCGGATAGATCTGCGGCCAAGTGGGTGCGCCAGCACGGAAAACCGGGAAAAAAATCAGCACTCAGCAGCTGAGTGCGATGGGAGGCGTGCCAGCTGGCCAGCCGCAGATCCATCTGCGGCCAGCCGCAGATAGATCTGCGGCTGGCTTTGGCCAGCCTATTTAAGCTCGGCAGCAGGCAGCATACAGGAGGTTGGGCAGTTTGCGGAAGAAGAAGAAATCAGCAGCAGTTTTAGCTCGGAAATAGAGAGAAATAGCAAAAAATTCTTGCAACAATTGAGAAAAAAAGAGAGAAATTTCCTTTGTTGTTAGATTATATCATATACATCTCATATTTCCCTCAATACACAAGTTTCTACACAATTTTGGTATCATTTGCAAGGTGAGAATCTCATTATGTTTGCAACTTCTATCATGTTATTTGGCTAAATTTAATTGAAATTTTCAAGAATATTATTGAGCAATCATGGATTAGGGATTATTGGTGAGGGTTCCATTGGAACAAAATTCTTCCTAATAATCCGATGATATCTAATTGGTGAAATTTCTAGTTTGTTTATGGATGTATATTAGGCGTAATTTAATTGAGTGTATTTGTAGGAGGTGTTAGGCAATCTACGTTGTTATAATTGAGTATTCAATTTGAGAGTGTGTAGCAATCGTGGTTGTGAGCCTAGGAAAGCGACCCCGTGGTTCAAATCCGATGATGGACGTTTGGTGTATGTAATAGATTCAAGAGGCTTGTTTTGTAGTGTGTAACCATTGGGCCTTAAAACGACGCTAAGGCGAGAATCGGGTTTAAGGCCCCGAAATAGTGAAATTTGTGATTGTTGGCGTTCGGGGACATTTTGATGGCTTACATGCCCATGAATAGCCCCGACGCGTGTTTATGCTCGATTCGATTTATGACGCGAAATTGATTTCAAAGCTAAATGATAAGATTTTCATAAAAAATCAAGCAAAGTAGGATATTAGAATCACGAGGTTAAAATTTGAGAAATGTTAATGAATGTCGATTCCTATCTAACGAGGAAGCTAAAGAAAGATCGTTTTCCAAAACACCACACAAAATGATTTTGCAAATAAGTAACGTTTTATTAAATCTTTGTGCATAGGGTAAAAGAGATCCTAGAAATTGCCCATCATTTTATGAAAGCAACGTATAGATCTCGATTCCTATTTTGACGAAGGTTTAAAACTCTTGTTTTGTTAAAACGACACTTAATGAAAATCCCATAGTTTTGGACAATTAAAATCAAACCTTTCTCATAAAGAATAAAGCTTTCTCGTGTATGCCGAAAAGACGTTCCGAAGTATTCTCAAAGTAAAACACAATTTTCCCTAAAATCCAAATGATTCTTTCATACAAACTCACCACAACATTTACATAAACACACACACACACACACGCACGCGCACACACACACATTTCATGAATTAAAGGATAGGAAAAGCATCAAGATTGCGGTAACCGTGTTTCACGGAAGTCGAGGGGTGCCTAACACCTTCCCCTCACTTAAGCAAGCCCCCGAGCTCTATGAATCTCAATTCGCAGACCAAATTAATTCGGAGTCACATATGAGCCAACGATTTACAAAAGAACGAAAACTCGGATGAGTTGGTACATCCATTTCAAATATACCAACTGGCGACTCTGGTTAATTGGCTCATCATAAAAACGATCTTTCAAAACCCCGTCGACCTCAATGCCGATCTTTTCCAAAAATCATTTAACCAAAAGGCTAAAATTGGAAAAGACCAAAGACGAGAGAAGCGAAAACCCGGCGTCGACAGCTGGCGACTCTGCTGGGGACATTAGAGGGCTTAAGCCGCGTTCAAATCTTGATGCTGTCCTATCCTTTAAAATGCATAAATGTGTGTGTGTGCGATATTTTGATTTTTTACTGTTGTTGTGCGAATGTGTGTTGTTGTCCAATGAATGAATGATTGAATGGAATGGCTTTACTTTAAAGAAATCATTTGCATACGGTGAGGACGATGAATGTGAATGTATGTTGAGATTGTACCTCCTCCTGAGGCGAACCCGTCGGTTGCTTATTACTGGACTCGATGGGGCTGCTCCCCGGAGATGGCTCAGGAAATGCACCACTCAAATCCGCTCCAATCGAAAGGGCTCAAACGAGTAGATTGCGAAGATTTGGGAACCTTCATGCCGAAAAGCCCGTGAGAGTAACCCTAAGATAGGTCAGCCCCAGATTAACCCAACGCAGGATAAGTCTCTTCATGCCCTTTTAACGTTTCTGCGTATAAATGCCATAATTCCATTGCAACATATTCATATATGCTTCCCCTTTATGTCAAGAGAAAATACTAACCTCTGTGTTTTGCAGGGAACGACACGGGAAGCATAAATAATCATATCTAGCATGTATTATTTCAATAAAGAACCGCTAACAAGTTGTTTTGCAGAAAAAGATTAAAAAACCCAAAAACACACAAAAAGTTACGGTTTTAGCATGCATCCATTCTTTCATTTCCCCAAGACTAAACTTCGAACCATCGTTTCGCAGGATTGCTCCTCAAACCCGTTCGCAGTCTAGGAAAGCCCAAAATTCTACATCTGAAATGGCTGATATTCCTAATCATAGTTCCATATCTCGGGAAGAGTTTGATGACTTCAAAAAACAGATGATGGAAATGGCCACGATGCTAAAAGAGCAGTTCTTAATCAGACAGGATCCGGTAAGCCAAGGACCACATAATATTCCACCACCGGGGGGTGACCAGAATCCTCCTAAAAATATTGCAAACCTGGGTAAGGATGACCAAACCCAACTCAAGGACGAGCCAGTCATTACAAGGGCCGTTCCCATACCTAGCAGGACAGTGATTACTATCCCAGAAGAAGGGGATAATGACGACCTTCGGAGAAAAATGAAACACATGGAGGAGACCATCCAATCTCTAAGGGGCATAGGCTCCCTGGGTAGGGTTAATTATTCGGATCTATGTGTTTTCCCCGGAGCCAGATATCCAGAAACGTTCAAAGTTCCCGAGTTTGAAAAGTACAATGGAAAGGGAGACCCCTATACACACTTGAAAATATACATTGGAGAACTTGGGTCTTATGCCGAAGACGAGGGGTTAAGAATGCAACTATTCCAGAAAAGCTTGACGGGGGAGGCAAGAATCTGGTATGCCCGCCTCGACAACGCCCGAATCCACAACTGGGAGGAATTGGCCCATACCTTCTTAACCCAATACAGCTTTCAGGCCCAGATGGCCCCTGACAGGTACCAAATGACAAAGGTTAAGAAACAGCCTAGGGAATCCTTCAGGGAGTATGCACAACGGTGGAGGGGCATGGCCGCACAGGTGACCCCCCCAATGAACGAATCAGAGATGGTGATGACCTTTGTAGACATCCAGGAGGCACCGTATTATGAGAGGGTCATCTCGGGGATTGGAAGACCTTTTGCTGAAATGATTAAACATGGAGAGATGGTAGACATGGGGTTGAAGTCGGGTAAAATCCGGGATCTTACTGCTTTAGAAACTGCTGCCGAGCAAATACAGAATGGAAACTATGGCAGCACTTCCCGAAGGGTCCAAAAGAAGAAGGAAGAGGATGTTTCCCTCATCTTACAGGGGTCATCCAGAAAAACAGAAAATCATCTTCCGGTTCAGGTACAGAGGGGAGGGCCATCCCGTCAGCCAAACTTCACAGATCAAAGGACAGAGGGGCGAAGAAGATATGAGGCCTCGCAAAACCGAGTGTTCACCCCGCTCGGGGAGCCGCTTGAACGAGTATTAGCGGTATTAGTAGCCCAAAAGAAGATAATCAATTTGGCTCCCCCGAGTGACCCGAAGGGAAGGAGATTTGATCCAAGCAAACGGTGCGCCTATCACTCGGGTTCCCCGGGTCATGATACACAAGATTGTTGGACATTGAAACATATAATTCAGAACATGATCGACAACGGGGAAATTGTGGTGGAGCAACCGGACTCCCCGAATGTTAAGGCAAACCCCCTGCCAAGACATGATGGGGGGGGAGTCAATGTGACGGAGGCAAGTGAGGCTGGGGGGCCGCCAAGGTTGAACTATGTGCAGAAAATTGAGGAGATGATCAACGTGATACATGATCATGGGGATGCACGGGTAGCGCCCATTAGGTTGATAGGGGTAAGTACGAATAACATAGAGGGACCTGTCAAGCTGACAGCCCTGAGGCCCATCATCCTTGCAGCAAGGTCCCAGCTCCCTATCAGTAGTCTGAAGACTGTACCCTGGAATTACGGGGGAATACCAGAGGAAGCAGCCAGTTGTGCTTCCGTGACGACCAAGGGGAATCCCTTATATCTTCCCGGGCGAGTTCTTGAGAGCCAAAAGAGAAAAAATGAAGAGGTTTCCGAGGAAAGGGCCATAGAGTTTTTGAAAAGGATGGATCACCCAGAAATGAGGGGGATCCAGATTTTAAATGAGGAATCAACCCTAACATCAGTCATGGACTTGGTGTTGTCATCCAGTGAGCATTGCAAAGCCCTGATGAAGGTTCTGGAGGAGGCATTTGTGCCCAAAGAAATTAGTGGGGAGGGTTTTCGGCCGGTTGGTAGGCCACTTATTGGAAACCGATGCAATATCCTTTACAGATGAGGACATTCCCGAAGAGGGAAGGGGGCACCGAAAACCGCTACACATTGCAGTAATCTCCTCAGGATATGTCATGAATGGGGTACTGATCGACGGGGGATCGGCATTGAATATATGTCCTCTCAGTACGCTGAAGAAAATGAACATCAGTCCCAAGCGCCTGCGGGCCAGTCATGTGGTGGTTCGGGCTTTTGACGGATCCCGGAGAGACACCATCGGGGAGATAGAATTGCCAGTGGAGATAGGACCCTGTACTTTTGATATCTCCTTCCAAGTCCTGGATATCACGGCAAGCTACAACCTGCTGTTAGGGAGGCCGTGGATACACATGGCCGGGGCAGTTCCTTCCACGCTCCACCAACAAATCAAGTTGATCATCGATGGGAATCTGGTAACAATCTCGGCCGAATGTGATGACCCTTCTCCTCCCAGGAATGGCCTACCAGTAATCAATGTGGATGAGTCAGCGGCGCCTGCCAGCTTTCAAGCACTAGAGATTAGCACCCCCCATTATAGATGCCTGGGAGCTCCAGCTGTGAAACCAAGGGTCTCACCGGAACTCACCTTTGTGGCAAAGGAAATGATTAAAATGAACTTCCAACCTGGACAGGGACTAGGGAAGAGCAGTCAGGGAATCACCGAGCCCATCCACCTACCACAGCAGATAGGCAAAGCAGGATTGGGATACCATGAGGGCGCAGTACGGGGACACCGTCAGGGTGCGACTCCGATTCGACTAGTTGGCAGTCCAGTGACCAAAGTCGACAATGGGCAGGGGATCAGCAGGCCTGTGATTGGGGCAGGGAATGAAGAGTTAACCCCCACACATAGTGAGTCGGCCCGGAGGGAAAGTTTCCTGCAGGAGGTCGCAAAGGAGTTTGAAACCAAATGCTACGTCCCCGGACAATCAACACGCAGTAAGGAGGGGACGAATGTTATCGCGCCACCGGGAGCCCAACAAGTTGTGCCTGTCATCGATTGGGCAGGGCTGATTATTCCTGGAAAGGATATGGAGAGGGATTCAGGCGACGTATCCGTAATCATCGGGGAGGTGTCCGATGTGAGGCCCTCCTTTATCCAGCGCATTCCAGCTGACCTGACCATCGACAATTGGACCCAGAAACCCGTGATATCCAAACAGGGGTAAAACTCGACGTCAGGGTGATTGACCCCAGATGATGGGGGAATGAAGAAGTTTATTTTTGTTGTTGTTTTATTTCTGCATCATTATGTCGTTTCTTCTTGTTATTTGAAAATGCGATCATCGTGAAAAAATGATTTATATATGACAAGTATTTTGTTTCATGTCAGGTGTACCAATTTGAGTAATCCTTGCCTAACAAATGGTCTTTCAAATTTGAATGATGATTATGATTTTGACATTGAGCTGGATTTCGATTTAATGGGCATTGAACAAGATGAGACAGATTACGACGACGCACCTGAAGAGATCAAAGGATGGGTCGAAGATAAACCCAAACCCAATTTGGACCAAACCATCACTATAGATATCGGAACCCCTGACAATCCAAAAGAACTCAAGATAGGGACAGACCTTACCCCCAGCCAAAAAAGCAGAAATGATTGAGTTACTAAGCCAATATGAGGATGTCTTTGCCTGGTCGCACGAGGATATGATCGGATTGTCCACCGACATTGTGGTGCACCGGTTACCCATCAAGGAGGGTTTCAGGCCTGTCAAGCAGAAACTAAGAAAGTTGAAACCTGAGTGGAGCTTAAAAGTGAAGGAGGAGATCATCAAGCAGTTCAGGGCGGGAATCATTATGGTGTCCACTTACCCGGAATGGCTATCCAATGTGGTCCCAGTGGCTAAACCTGGAGGAAAGGTGAGGGTATGCGTGGACTACAGAGATCTAAACAAGGCCAGTCTCAAGGACAACTTCCCGGTGCCTTTCATACACATCCTGGTGGATAACACAGCCCAGTACGAAATGTATTCTTTTGTGGATTGCTTTGCGGGGTATCATCAGATAATGGTGGCGGAAGAAGACCCGGGAAAAAGACCGCATTCATCACCCCCTGGGGCACTTTCTGCTATAGACGACTGGCTTTCGGTCTCACAAATGCAGGGGCTACTTATCAGAGAGCCATGATGGCCTTGTTCCACGATATGATGCACAAGGAGATAGAGGTCTATGTGGATGACATTATCGTGAAATCGAAGGTAGAATCCGATCATATAATTCATCTCAAAAAGCTATTCGATCGGCTCAGAAAGTATAATTTGAAGCTCAATCCAGCCAAGTGCGCTTTCGGAGTACAGTCGGACAAGCTCTTGGGTTTCCTGGTTAGTGATCGGGGCATTGAGTTGGACCCAGCAAAGATTAAGGCCATTGTGGATATGCCAGCACCTCACACAGAGAAGGAGATAAGGGGATTCCTCGGGAGGATAAACTTTATCAGCCGTTTTATATCCCACTTGACGACCACATGTGAGCCGATTTTTAGACTGTTAAGAAAAGGGGTGTCCCAAGAGTGGAATGAGCAATGTCAGAAGGCGTTTCAGACCATTAAAAAGCAGTTGACTGAGGCACCAGTGCTGGTACCCCCCCCGAAGGATGGGATCCCTCTGTTTATGTACATATCGGTCAATGCCATTGCGATGGGATGTATGCTGGGACAGAAAAATGAGGCGGGTAAGGAGCAGGCCATCTATTACCTCAGCAAAAGATTTAGCCAATGTGAGCAGAATTACACTCCCATTGAGAAGACCTGTTGTGCTCTGGCCTGGGCTGCAGGGAGATTACAGCACTACCTCCATGGGCATACAAACGTACCTGATATCAAGAATGGATCCCCTGAAATATATTTTCGCAAGGCCCATGCTGAATTGTCGACTATCAAGATGGCAGTTAATTTTACAACAGTTTGACATGGTGTGTACGTGACCCAGAAGGCCATGAAAGGGCAGGGAATTGCAGATCAGTTGGCAGAAGCCCCGGCAGGAGGGATGGAGCCGTTAGAAACTCCTCTCCCGGGCGAAGATATATTTTGGGTATCGCGCGAAAAATGTGATGACGAGGGACAATTCTGGAAGCTGTATTTTGATGGTGCCATGAATGCCGAGGGGGCAGGAGCCGGAGCGGTCTTAGTCTCTATCACCGGAGAACAATACCCCGTGGCCACTAAACTTCGTTTCAGCAATTCGAACAACACCGCTGAATACGAGGGGTGTATCTTGGGACTCCGATTGGCCCGTGACATGGGAGTAAAAAGACTAGCGGTGTTCGGGGATTCAGAGTTGGTAATCAGACAAACAATCGGGGTATACAACACTAAGGAGCTTCGGTTACTTCCATACCATCGTTGTGTCACCCAGCTTATGCAAGAATTCGAAGATATCGCCTTCCGCCATATTCCTCGGGGACGAAATGATTTTGCCGATGCATTGGCGACTTTAGCTTCCTTAATCCACGTGATCAAGAGTAGGGACAGTCCACAGATTGAGATCACCTTACAGAATGCCCCGGCATATGAGGAAAAGGTGGCAGTGTTATCAAATGAGGTGGTGTTGACGAGGCAGCCCTGGTATCACGACATAAGGGAATATCTGAGAGACAGATCCCTTCCCGATCAGGCAAATCGGACTGAAAGGATGAGAATTCAAAAGATGGCGATGAAGTTTTACCTGAGTGGCGATTCACTTTACAAAAGGGATGCCGGGTTGGGACTGTTGCAATGCGTAGACGAAGCGCAATCCCAAAGGATTATGAATGAAATCCATGGCGGGGTGTGTGGGCCACATATGAGTGGACCGATGTTGGCCAAAAAGATCTTGAGGACAGGGCATTATTGGTTAACGCTGAAAGCCGATTGCGATGATCATGTCAAACGGTGTTATCAATGCCAGGCGCACGGTAATGTGATCCATACACCTCCAAATGAACTGCACTGTATGACCTCCCCCTGGCCATTTTCAATGTGGGGAATGGATGTAATCGGACCAATAGAGCCCAAAGCAAGCAACGGGCACCGATTCATCTTCGTCATGATCGATTATTTCACCAAATGGGTAGAAGCAGCCTCTTTCCCCAAAGTCACTCAGGAGGTCATCGTCAGCTTCATCAGGAATAATGTCATTTGCCGATATGGGCAACCTGAGGTTGTAGTCTCCGACAATGCCAAGAATTTAAACAACGCCCTCATGAAAGGACTGTGTGACCAGTTCAAGATTAAGCATCTCAATTCCGTCATTTACCGTCCCAAAATGAATGGGGCAGTGGAGGCGGCCAATAAGAACATCAAGAAGATCATGGCAAAAATGTCTGCTAATCATCGGGGATGGCCGGATCTGTTACCCCTCACCCTGCTGGCATACCGAACATCAACGCGTACTTCTACAGGGGCAACCCCTTACGCTTTGGCGTATGGAATGGAGGCTGTTCTACCAGTTGAGGTTGAGATGGCGTCCCTCAGAATAGTGATCGACGCTCAGATAAGCGAAGAGGATTGGATGCAAAGTCGATATGACCAATTGGCCCTGATTGATGAAAGGAGAGTGGCTGCCATTTGGCATGGTCAGCTATATCAACAGAGGATCTCTCGATCGTACGATAAAAAGATAAGACTTCGGAAGTTCAAGGAAAACGATTTGGTGTGGAAAAGAGTCATGCCTTGTCAAGACGAGGCTAAGGGGAAGTTTGCCCCGAACTGGGAAGGGCCATTTGTGATCAAGAAAGTACTATCCGGAGGAGCCCTCATATTGCAAGAAATGGATGGTGAGGTATTTCCACAACCCCTAAATTCTGACTCGGTGAAGCGGTTCTACGCTTAAATCATCAGTTCCTTTTTCCCCTGACATGCGAACTACGTAGGACCTGATCTTCCAACTTGTGGGGGTACGTAGGCAGCCATCATGGCGCGGTCCGATCCTTTAAAAATAATCCTTTCCCTGACCAAGAACCAACTTTCGATAGCCAGATAAAACCTTCCTACACCCTCAAAACCTTCCCGAAACCAACTGCCTAACCAGTTTCATCCCAGAATACATACCCTGATCCAACCCAAACAGGTATCCAAAATCTGAGATTTCAATCCGACGAAATCAAAAGGTGTGCGGCAATATCTGTCAAATCTCCATCAAGTCTTGAGGAAAGAAAGAAGGCGAAATGTCAAAATCATGGTCAGTTGGATAAAATGATGATCCAATGGATGGCAATGATGCGACAAAAGGGGAAAATGACTAAATTTAAATACATGTCTATATATATAAGTCGTTTTATTACAAGATTTCTCTTTCAATAACTGCTGAAACCAACATAGTCTATGCAGGAAATAAAATAATCTACAAATCTGAAACTAGCCGAAGCAGGATGGACAGGGTGGTGGATAGATCTGAAACATCAGCATCTCCTGCAATCTGCTGCCCCATCATATCAATACGATCCAGTAAGGCAGTGGCTCGGTTGACAATCTCAGAATGTGCATCTATGACTATCCTAGCCTGAGAAACAATGGCATCTCTGTCAGCTATGGCCACATCTCTGGCTAGAATAGCAGCATCTCTCTCAGCAATGGCGGCATCCCTCTCAGATTCAATAGCAATCAAGGACAGTCGGATCCGGCTATGTTCAGTGTCCTGACTAGGGGGAGAATCGGCTGAGATCGAATGATATATGGCATCATCTGGGCAGGTCACTCCAGAGTCATCAAAGGTCCCGATCTGACTCACACCAACCACATCCGCATCTCCACGCAACCACTGTACGTAGGCAAATGTCTGGATGTGACAGCTCGCACTATATTCGGCAAAGATCCTGTGATTCCAAAGCTCGTATACCTGCAATAGATCCCTCTCTGTACAGAATGATATAAGGAATCGGTATGCGGCTGTACCCGCGAAGGGGTGTAAATCCTGTGTCTGATCAAACTGCCCCATAACCGCCAGGGGATGATAGGTCGTCACGCCCCTTAACCCAGCAATGGGAATGAAATCCATGCCAGGCACATGAGTCAAGAAGCTCATGAAGGAGCAATAGCCCGAATAAACCAATAGATGAAAGGGGTCCTCAATGATAGACAAAAATGATGTCCAGGAGGCCACATCAGTACAACTCACGGGACGAAACGAAAAACTGCGCGGCTATGTTGTGACTGAAGCAAAACCCTTGGCGGCGGAAGTGACCGATGGGACTAAGATGACTCATGAACCACACATACAGCAAAGTCGAGCTCCCTCTGAAGAATCTTCCTCGGAAGGACTGGCAATATGTGGCCGACATATAGGTATCCGCCAATATCATGGGGAGAATGGTGTGATCCTCCTGAAGGGCCCTAATGGCCGCAACAATCCGCATGTCCAAGTGATCGGATCCTGCAGGCAAATACAAAACTGAGATGACACAGGCCATCAGAACGCCCACTCTCAAGGCATCCCAGCGCTCCTCGGACACGGAAAAATCACCGAGGAAAAGACGGAAACTGTCAGGTGAGCCAAATCGGTCAATCAAGAATTGAAGAGGAACCATATGGTCTGATGTGATTACCGGTAATAAGACAGCCCTCCGCAAACCGGTAAAAGTCAAGAATTGACGGCGCATGGAACCAACGGTAACCCTAGCACAGGGACCATCCAACGGCAAGCCGGTGAAGCGAGCATACTCCTCAAGGGTGGGGGTCAGCTCTACTGTCCCAAACCTAAACACCTGACGGGCAGGGGCCCAATAGCTCAGAAGGCCGTCCACAAAGCCCGCCGGCACCCGGAAGGTTAATAAGGACCAAGAATGTCCCAGAAGACCATCTGCGATAACCCTATCTGCTGGCAGTAGACTGTCCAACCAGCGGAAGAGGCTGCCAACCAACCCTGTGGAAGGAGTGGAATCCAAACGAACCACGGCATCTGAGGACGACATCTGTGAAAAAATAGTATCAAAAAAGACTATACAGGGGTCATTCTCTACCCATAAATAAAAAGCATGCATCATACAGTTAATAATAAAGCAGGTGAATCCCATAAAAATGAAAAAGAAAGCTGTGCATAAATAAATAAATGAGTTCATGTACATAGTGCATAAATGAAAAAGAAATCTAAGCAGGTGCTGATACAAAGGACCCTATCCTATCCTGGTCTAAATAAAATCAGTATCATCTATGAAAGCAGGATCCTCGAACTGATCCCCTGGAGTCGTCGAGCTCGGAGGACCAAAGTTCATATCAGGGATGTAGGGATGCGCTGTGGCATCAGATGAACTCGGGCCTGCATCATAACCTGCACCGTCAGGATCGTAGGTGTAAGCCTCCTCCGGGGCCCGGCCCAACCCCCGAATAAACAGCGATAACTGATCTACCTGACGTGTCAATGCGGCGATCTGCTCAGCGTGGGTGGGAGTCCGAACACAGGCAGCCCAATCGGTCATCGTCACCGAGCCTGGAACCATATCTCCAAGAAAGAAAGTGGCCCGAGTCTGAGGACCAATGGTACGGGGCGCCCACCATGTACGGAATGCATCACTCGTAGTGGGACCCGTGGAAAGCATCCGACCGTCCTCCCCGGCAAGCATGATCTCCGAGGGCTGAGAATCCAGCGGCCAGAAAGTAGTGAAGGAAAGGGAGTGCGGGATGCGGATCTCCCCAGTGACGCATCTGAATGCGCGCTCTCCCAGATACATCACCCAGCCTCCAACACTCTGCAAAGTGAGGCGACGGGTGGAAAGCTCGAACTCTGGGCCGGAAGGATGCCCGTCAGCAAACCCCACAGTCAGATGCTCGGAGAGGTAGGGAATCCAGACGACGTCGGCAGCCGTGATCAACTCCAGCTGAATACGACAATGTGCAAAGCTGCCCGACACGGGGACCTCCTCCAGAGTGCTGTGATGCCATCGCCGACCCCGAGGATAAGTGTCCGGTCCCAGAGTAGTGATAGGCCTCAGACATGGCAGCCGCTCGTAAGCCCAGAACTGTGAATAGAAACAAGGCAAGGCATGAGTCACTATCAAATACAGAAAAGAGATGAAAGGAAAAGAAATACGGTAAGAGAGAGGAGGAGGGGACTCACCAACAGAAAATGGTAGAAGCCGAGCCAGGCATCAGTCTGTCCCTCTGAGCGTAGACGCATGCCATGGAGGAAATAGGCAAAGGTGAATGACCCCCAGTCATAATCACCGATGCGGTCCACGTCTCTGACCGCTCCTACGACGCTGAAATGAATGGTGGAGGAGTTGTTCCCCAGAAAACAACCCCTCATGATGGTCAGGAACAGGCGTCGTAGCAGAATGTCCCTGGTGCCCTGATCTGCTGGAATAGGCAGCGCATAGAGACCCCCGACTGCATCGACAGCCAAAGCACCAGATCGGATACTGCGGGCCTTAAAGACCCGGTCCTCAACAGCGAAGCCCAGCAAAGCTCGAACCTCCACAGGAGTGATATCAAGATCCAAGGGGACGCGGGACCCGGTAAACTCAATGCCGGTAATGTACCTCCAGTCCCATGGGGTCAACACGACCTCGCAGTCGAGGAGATGAAGAGACTGTGTCTGGTGGAACCATCGCTCGGATAAAGCCCTCATGTAACCCCAGGGGCACTGCCGGGGAATGATGGTAAAGAAGTGACGAAAGCCCCAAGAATCCACCACCGCCCGGTAGTCACTGTGCAAAGCCGTGTAAAGGGAGTAGATGTTGAACCAGTTGCCCCTCGGCTGAGTAAACTCGGGTACCTGGGGCAATCACCAATGGGTCAGTCCGGATAAAAGGAGAATGGAGAAATTGAGAATAAAATCAGAATAGAACCGAATATACCTCGTTAGCCACGAGAGATGCCGAGGGATGACGACTGAGATCCCGACCCAATAGATCGGGGATCTGCACAGATGCGCCAGACGAGGCACTATGAGGAGCTGGAGCCGGTGTGCTGGAGGATGGTCCCTCTGCCGCGACCTCCGGAGGAGCAACCTCCTCAACGTCCGGGTGATCAGGACGGATGACAGACTCCGCCAAGCGACGAGCCTGACGGGTACGAGGGGGAATAGGGGCAGGTGCAGCCCTACGACGGCGAACACCCGAAGTCCGAGAGGCGGAGGAGCTACTGGGCGCATCACGATCCATAGCTGGAATAGAACGGGCGAGAAAGAAGGTAAGTTTCCTTTTAAAATTATGTAATGAACATTCTAAATTTCTAGCCTCATCATATGATTAATGCAACATGATGCATGTTAAAAAAAAAAAAAAAAAAAAAAAAAAAAAAAAAAAAAAAAAAAAACTCGGCAGAGTTCCGTTTGTAAATTGAACATCCCAGGCATAAGCCAAACGTGTTTTCCATCAATCAAAGCCTCAAACAGATTTAAATTGCATTCATATATGTAATTACAGCATGTAATGCATGATTTTATTGCAGAAAAGGAATAACAGTATGTGGGACTGCCTCATTAACATAAAATAGGACTCACATAGTTGATACATAGCATGTATATATGATGGTACATTACATAGCATTGTAAAGCATACATTTTATCTCTAAACATGCGAATAGTCAAATGTATAGCAAAACATTTACGAAATTGAAAAGTGACCGGTCAAAGTGTTACCTGTAGCGTGTAGATCAATCCTACCGGAACAGTTTTTGCAGGAAAGTTGAAAAAATCGACAAAAAAGCCCTTGCGAACAAGAAAAATCGAGAGAATCTCTTTGGATTACAAGTTGAAAGTGACAGATCTGGAGGAGCCGCGTTGGATTTAAGGCCCGATCATGGCCGCAGATGTATCTGCGGCTGGCCGCAGATCCATCTGCGGCTGGCCGCAGATCCATCTGCGGCTGGCCCTGGTGGGTCCCACCTTGCTCCCTTGCAGCCATTGGACGTGTTGAAGTGAAAAGTTTACGAGATGGGTGACCGGCGACGATACCCGGCCCCGACATGACGATCGACCGGCGACGATAACCGGCGATCACGAGATGGATGACCGGCGACGATAACCGGCTCCGACAAGATAACCGACCGGCGACGATAACCGGAGGTTACGAGATGGGTGACCGGCGACGATACCCGGCCCCGACATGACGATCGACCGGCGACGATAACCGGCGATCACGATTTGGATGACCGGCGACGATAACCGGCTCCGACAGATAACCAACCGGCGACGATAACCGGGGGTTACGCGATGGGTGACCGGCGACGATACCCGGCCCCGACATGACGATCGACCGGCGACGATAACCGGCGATCACGAGATGGATGACCGGCGACGATAACCGGCTCCGACAAGATAACCGACCGGCGACGATAACCGGAGGTTACGAGATGGGTGACCGGCGACGATACCCGGCCCCGACATGACGATCGACCGACGACGATAACCGGCGATCACGAGATGGATGTCCGGCGACGATAACCGGCTCCGACGGATAACCAACCGGCGACGATAACCGGGGGTTACGAGATGGGTGACCGGCGACGATACCCGGCCCCGACATGACGATCGACCGGCGACGATAACTGGCGATCACGAGATGGATGACGGGCGACGATAACCGGCTCCGACAAGATAACCGACCGGCGACGATAACCGGAGGTTACGAGATGGGTGACCGGCGACGATACCCGGCCCCGACATGACGATCGACCGGCGACGATAACCGGCGATCACGAGATGGATGACCGGCGACGATAACCGGCTCCGACAGATAACCAACCGGTGACGATAACCGGGGGTTACGCGATGGGTGACCGGCGACGATACCCGGCCCCGACATGACGATCGACCGGCGACGATAACCGGCGATCACGAGATGGATGACCGGCGACGATAACCGGCTCCGACAAGATAACCGACCGGCGACGATAACCGGAGGTTACGAGATGGGTGACCGGCGACGATACCCGGCCCCGACATGACGATCGACCGGCGACGATAACCGGCGATCACGAGATGGATGACCGGCGACGATAACCGGCTCCGACAGATAACCGACCGGCGACGATAACCGGGGGTTACGAGATGGGTGACCGGCGACGATACCCGGCCCCGACATGACGATCGACCGGCGACGATAACCGACGATCACGAGATGGAGGACCGGCGACGATAACCGGCTCCAACAAGGTAACCAACCGGCGACGATAACCGGGGGTTACGCGATGGGTGACCGGCGACGATACCCGGCCCCGACATGACGATCGACCGGCGACGATAACCGGCGATCACGAGAAGGATGACCGGCGACGATAACCGGCTCCGACAAGATAACCAACCGGCGACGATAACCGGGGGTTACGCGATGGGTGACCGGCGACGATACCCGGCCCCGAACGAGACGATAGATTGAAAGAGTGAACCCAAAGACTAACAAACACGGTCAAGGGGTTGATACATTGACACTCTTACGAATGTCTTGCATGCATTGCATCTTATGTTGCATCATAAGCTATATGTGTGAGACATCATGTATGCACTGTCATTCTTACACATTGTCATTCATGCATCGAGTGTCTATTCTTTATCCTGTTCATTTCATTTATCATTTCATAAACATGATAAAGAGGGGCAGCTGTAGACACCCAAATTTTGCGTTTCCTTCTACTAACCGTGACAGGAGGGCGAAATCGTCAATTGAACCAGCTTGCGGGAGCAAAGGAGCGAGCACAAGGGCGAGCGCCCGGCCCCGCCGCAATGTTTTGGGCAACCCAAGTTTACGTGACAGCATGACCGTCCGAGGCAGGCATTTCCGAATGAGGTGGCGCGTCTCCCGGAAGTTCCCGGACTGCGGAATACGGGCCTGTCAGCGAAAACCGACGTTGCGGTACGAAAATCGAGGCGTGGCACGAAAATCGAGAAAGTCAAGCCCGCCAGCCGCGGATAGATCTGCGGCCAAGTGGGTGCGCCAGCACGAAAACCGGGAAATCAGCACTCAGCAGCTGAGTGCGATGGGAGGCGTGCCAGCTGGCCAGCCGCAGATCCATCTGCGGCCAGCCGCAGATAGATCTGCGGCTGGCTTTGGCCAGCCTATTTAAGCTCGGCAGCAGGCAGCATACAGGAGGTTGGGGCAGTTTGCGGAAGAAGAAGAAATCAGCAGCAGTTTTAGCTCGGAAATAGAGAGAAATAGCAAAAAATTCTTGCAACAATTGAGAGAAAAAGAGAGAAATTTCCTTTGTTGTTAGATTATATCATATACATCTCATATTTCCCTCAATACACAAGTTTCTACGCAATTTTGGTATCATTTGCAAGGTGAAAATCTCATTATTTTTGCAACTTCTATCATGTTATTTGGCTAAATTTAATTGAAATTTTCAAGAATATTATTGAGCAATCATGGATTAGGGATTATTGGTGAGGGTTCCATTGGAACACAATTCTTCCTAATAATCCGATGATATCTAATTGGCGAAATTTCTGGTTTGTTTATGGATGTATATTAGGCGTAATTTAATTGAGTGTATTTGTAGGATGTGTTAGGCAATCTACGTTGTTATAATTGAGTATTCAATTTGAGAGTGTGTAGCAATCGTGGTTGTGAGCCTAGGAAAGCGACCCCGTGGTTCAAATCCGATGATGGACGTTTGGTGTATGTAATAGATTCAAGAGGCTTGTTTTGTAGTGTGTAACCATTGGGCCTTAAAACGACGCTAAGGCGAGAATCGGGTTTAAGGCCCCGAAATAATGAAATTTGTGATTGTTGGCGTTCGGGGACATTTTGATGGCTTACATGCCCATGAATAGCCCCGACGCGTGTTTATGCTCGATTCGATTTATGACGCGAAATTGATTTCAAAGCTAAATGATAAGATTTTCATAAAAATCAAGCAAAGTAGGATATTAGAATCACGAGGTTAAAATTTGAGAAATGTTAATGAATGTCGATTCCTATCTAACGAGGAAGCTAAAGAAAGATCGTTTTCCAAAACACCACACAAAATGATTTTGCAAATAAGTAACGTTTTATTAAATCTTTGTGCATAGGGTAAAAGAGATCCTAGAAATTGCCCATCATTTTATGAAAGCAACGTATAGATCTCGATTCCTATTTTGACGAAGGTTTAAAACTCTTGTTTTGTTAAAACGACACTTAATGAAAATCCCATAGTTTTGGACAATTAAAATCAAACCTTTCTCATAAAGAATAAAGCTTTCTCGTGTATGCCGAAAAGACATTTCGAAGCATTCTCAAAGTAAAACACGATTTTCCCTAAAATCCAAATGATTCTTTCATACAAACTCACCACAACATTCACATAAGCACACACACACACACACGCACGCGCACACACACACACATTTCATGAATTAAAGGATAGGAAAAGCATCAAGATTGCGGTAACCGTGTTTCACGGAAGTCGAGGGGTGCCTAACACCTTCCCCTCACTTAAGCAAGCCCCCGAGCTCTATGAATCTCAATTCGCAGACCAAATTAATTCGGAGTCACATATGAGCCAGCGATTTACAAAAGAACGAAAACTCGGATGAGTTGGTACATCCATTTCAAATATACCAACTGGCGACTCTGGTTAATTGGCTCATCATAAAAACGATCTTTCAAAACCCCGTCGACCTCAATGCCGATCTTTTCCAAAAATCATCTCAATCAAAAGGCTAAAATTGGAAAAGACCAAAGAAAAGAGAAGAGAAAACCCGGCGTCGACAGTGACCAAGACACTGCCATCATACACAGCGTTGAGATTAAACTCCTTAACAAGTTATGTGTAGATTCTGATGTTGGTCTCCAGACATTTAGAGAAACTAGTCTCTTGCATAAGCTTAAGTACATCTTTGAACTTCTTCTCTGAGGTGATGAACTTGTCACAACAAAGTTAGATATTAGTCACGACTTGATATTCTACCATTTGGATTGGATTTGGACTGAAAAGATCACACAAATGTTTAAGTTTTCTGGGAGTTTAAGGAACTAGGGTTCGAAAGCTTGTGAAAGCTTGAAAGCTCTAAAACTCATATTGTAATATGAAAGCGTAAAGGATAGAAAATAAATTTGAAATGACTTTATATCACTTCCCTCTAATTTTGCTGAGAGAGGCACGTGGCAAGATGTAACTAGTTGCACATCGCTTTAGTTCAGTGTTTTTACAGTTGTAACACAGTAACTTCTACATTTCACTCGCTTTTTCTTGAGCATGAGCTATACATGCCTTCGAACTAACCGCCTTAAATTCATCTATCGTAGAGTAACTTTTGGAGAGTCTATTAACTCTAAAAAAATCCTTTAGCTCGACGATCTTCTCTGAACAGCTTTCATTCTACGAATTTTCTTTGAGTTTACGATCGACTTTTCGCTCTAGGAACTTGCTTTATTCTACGATCGTTGACTGGCTCTACGAACGTGTCTATTCTTAGACAGTTCTATGATTTTTTCTTGCACTTGTTAGAGGCTTCCAAATATATAGTACTAAGGATATAAATTAAGCATACCTAACTCACTTATTAATTTATTAAACCTAGATTCGTTTAATGGCTTACTAAACACATCTGCTAGCTGATTTTCAATTGAAATAAAATGCAATGATATATTATTTCTTTGCACATGATCTCTAATAAAGTAATATCTGATGCCTATATGTTTTGTCCTAGAATGCATGATAGGATTATGAGTAATTGAAATAGCACTAGTATTACTACAGAAAATAGGAATGGACTTGAAATCAAACTTATAGTCAGCCAACTGGTTCTTCATCCTTAAGATTTGAGCACAACAGCTACCAACAACAATATACTCAACTTCTGCAGTTGAAGTTGATACTGAGTTCTGCTTTTTCTTGAACCATGATACAAGTCTGTTGCCTAGAAATTGACAAGTCCCACTAGTGCTTTTCCTGTCAGTCTTGCATCCTGTAAAATCTGTATTTGAATATCCTATTAGATCAAAGGGAGACTCCTTGGGATACCACAATCCCAAATATGGAGCACCCTTGAGATATCTGAAAATTCTTTTGACAGTTATAAGATGGGATTCCTTAGGGTTATCCTAAAATCTAGCACAAATAGGCCTACTAACAATCAGATATAAGAGAGATCTAATCATATCCCGGTATTGAGTAATATCAATACTCTTACCATTCTCATCTTTGTCAAGTTTGGTTGCAGAAGCTATTAGAGTCTTCATAGGAGTAGATTCCATGTCATACTTCTTAAGTACATCTTTAATGTACTTAGCTTGGTTGATGAAGATCCCTTCATTAGTCTACTTCACTTGAAGTCCAAAGAAGTAGTTCAGCTCACCCATCATACTCATTTTAAACTTGTTTTGCATCAACTTGGCAAACCTCTCACACAACTTTTCGTCAGTAGAACCAAAAATAATATCGTCTACATAGATTTGAACTAATAATATTTTATCTTTGTACTTCCTGAGGAACAAAGTTGTGTCTACCCTACCTCTAGTGAATCCATTTTTAATAAAAATATTAGTGAGTATTTCATACCATGCTCTAGGTGCTTACTTTAAACCATAAAGTGCTTTATCTAATTTATAGACATAATTAGGGTGAGTAGAATCGATAAAACTTGGAGGTTGTTCTACACAAACTTCTTCTTGAAGTTCATCATTCAGGAAAGCACTTTTGACAACCATTTGGAAAACTTTAAACTTCTTGTGCGTTGCATAAGCTAGAAACATTCTGATAGCCTCCACTCTTATAACAGGTGCAAAGGTCTCATCATAGTCGATTCCTTATTCCTATGAATAACCTTTAGCCACTAGTCTTGCCTTGTTCCTTATGATCATACCAGCTTCATCTATCTTATTCTTGAAGACCCATTTGGTGCCAACAACTAGATGATCTCTTAGTCTTGGAACCAGCCTCCAAACCTTGCTTCTTTTAAACTGATTTAGCTTTTCTTTCATAGCTTTAATCCAGCTTGTGTGACGCCCCCAAATTCAAGTCTCTATTACCCGAATTTGGTCATCACGATCCAATATAAACATCCACCTCTAAACAACATACAATGACTAAATGCAGAATATAATAAACATATGTTGTTCATTCGAAAGGTGTTACTGTTGCCTCTTTTTAAGTCTCAAATAAAAGAGCTCTAACTCACGCAAGTATACGTGGTCAACAAGTAATACAGAGGAAGTAAAGTATCGTCCCACAGAGACAGGATTAAATTAAGTTACTATGCATCAGTTCTATCGCTATACTTATTTGCTTAAACTATTGACTTATTTTTGGTGACAAAATTATTTCTATATTAATTAATAACTAAATATGCAAATACTAACGAAATATGTCAAGCCTGGAATTAATGGGATCCTAACTTCATTTAACAATTCATCTAATTACCACTATCATGCTAGTAAGTTCACATATCACAGAAAAGTAACCAAGGACACTAAAATAGACATAACCATTTGTCAATGCATTATGACCTACTTACATAACATCCATACTTGATAGACACCATGTAATCATCACTATAACCAAAATCACTATATTTCTATGTGAAATTGCAATTATATTGATTTTAAACACAAGTCCCTATTTTGACTCTTACGGTGAAACAATATATTTCTATCTGGTTCACAAAATATTAAGCTATCCAATTAAGCCTCATATTCGCAAGCTATCATGATTACAATCCATACTTATATGTTATTTTTCAATTCCAAATAAGTACTGAAATCGAATGATGATCAAGCATTCATACGTTCAAAACAATCATGAAAGAAATTCCTTATGACATAAAAATCAAGCTAACAATCAAGACTGTAATTAAACTATATATTAAAATCCGTTAGAATCCCATAATGGAGATTAGTTCATGTCTGAACCAAAAGCCATTATGGGGTCAACACTATCCATGGAAAATAAACAATTAATTGAATTAAGAAGAAGTAATTTTATCAAACCCAATTGTGAATAAATTCCAAAGTAAGCTTAACCCACATCAAAATCCTGAGCTTGAACAAAAGTAATCCACAAAATATCTCTAAGTTCTCTCTAAAAAAAAGTAGAATAATAAAACAAATAATTCACCACCTATTCTAATGTTGCCCTAATTACATAAGATAAGCATTCAGTCCTCTTTCGTATCCAATTCTGCTTCTAGTAGATAAACTACCGCACCTAAACTGCCTTTGGCGCCCCGGCGCCATATCCAATACATTTATAGCGCCCCGGCGCCATATCCAAAATTACCAAAATGCCCCTAGCCTCAAGTTTAATTCCCAAACACCTGAATTGACCTTGTTACCCTTCCAATTCCCTCCTGCACAACATAAACACAAAAACGAATAAAATGATAATAAAAATACTCAAAGAAAACAACAAATTAAGCTCAAAAGCACTAAATTCGTAGGTATAAAACCTACTCATCAAATACCCCCAAACTTAACCGATTGCTTGTCCACAAGCAATGTAATATGCAAATCACCTTAACTATACGAATCCTAATCAAACAACAAATAATGCAATGTCCAACTTTGGCCTCAAAGATAATACCACTATTCAAATAGAGTATTCAACTAATGCAAGAGTTCCGACACAAACCAGTTAGCCAAATCTCACTTGTCAACACCCATGCTATGCGCGAACCAACAACTTCAGTCAATCTTAACTCAAATCACAAACTTAATCAATTTCTTAGAAAAAACTCCAGTTTTACTTAACTCTACCAGTGAACATGACCAATCTACCTACTGTAAGCAATTACTAAGCACAGGATTGTCACCAAGGTTTAATTACCACATTTAAATCCCCTTTTTTTTTCAATCCTTCCCCAACTTTCAACTTTTTAGTGAGTGCATTTTATGCTTCGTCTCACTTTCTTTTGAACGAGTGCGTTTTACGCTCCATCTCGTTACATGTGTTTATGAATGAGTGCGTTTTACGCTCCATCTCATTCCACCACATGTTCCATTCTTTAATCGGGAAAAGTTCAAAATTTTCCATTTTTTTATTTATTTATCATTTTTTTATTTTATTTTTCTTCTTGGACTCCCCCAAACTTAGGTCCTTGCTTACACTAGCCTTCAAAGAAGATTCACCGATTTCACCACATTATTCCCAAAGTTCTTACCAGAAATAGAGTATGTAAGGATTTGAATTAGATTAACCAATACATCAATTTTTTAGATTGCTAACATGAGTATTAAACTAGCCAAATTAACTCACTGGTTACATCATCACTTCCATCAGCTTTCAACTCTAAGTGAATCTCAAATTATCAATCAATTCTCATCATTGGCCCAAAATTAAAGGGCTACATCATTTATCGCTCGATTCATGCAGCTAAATGCAAAACACAACCTAAAATGCAATCCTAAACTATCAATGTCATGCAAACATAAATATAACGAAACATAAATGAATGCATCAATAACAACGTGCACCTACTCTATATGCATTAACTATCAACAAGTCAAACACAAAACAACCCCCAAACTTAAGTAAATCAATGCCCTCATTGAAAAAGCATAAAAAAAACGAAGAATGGGGGACTTCCCTGAACAAACTACTCTGCAGGAGGAACCTCCTCATCATTCTGGTCCTCATCATCACTGCGCTCCAAATCAGACGGAGGGAATACAGGTAAAACAGGTGCAGATGGGAACTGACTGGAATCAACCGAAGGATTCAGCCGAGCAAACATATTGACCATGGAATTGTTGAAGGAAACATTATACTCGTATATGGTATCTTGTCGCTCAGCCAAACGAACATTTTGGGCTTCTATATTGTAGAACCACCGATCAATCTCACGTTGGACCTCAAACAGGACTTCAAAACGAGGCGGTGCAGTATAAGAACTAGAGGATGCAGGGTTAGGTGCTGGCTGAGCTGCAGGATCTGGCTGTGAAACTATAAAGCGTAACCCACGCGGATGACTTTTACCTCCTGTCCATTTAACAGTATAGCGTATAATCATCTTGTGGTCCAGAACAGGCATAGGTGGCTGCATCATCTCATCATCCTTCCATTTGACCCCCGCCCGTGCACAGAGAGCACAAATAAGAGAGGGATGTGGTAACCCACCAGTGGTACCACCCTCTGCAGCACGGATAATGGAGTTCCTAATAATAAGGCCAACGTTCATGGTCTTCCCAGTCACCAAACAATACAAAAGCACGGCTCTCTCCTTTGTCACGTCGCTCACATGAGTAGACGACATTAGTTTAGCACACAAGAAAGCATACCACGCCTTACCATACTGACTGAGCCTGGATTACGGAAAGTTCATGCTACCACGCCCACGAGCTTTCCATGTTGTACCCGGCTGACACAAATCTTAAATTATCTGATCGTAGTCAGGTCCATTACGCACAAAAGCTGTGTACTCGCTATGAGAACCCGAATCTGCCAAGGCATAGATGTGATTAATCTCTGAGCAATCAAAATTCACAGTTTGTCCTCGCACTCGCACCGTAAACCCGTCACGGTCCTTAACATGCGCATAAAATTCCTTTACCACGACTATAACTGCTGGATCCGGTTGTGCCGTGAACAAACCCCATCGACGCTCAGCAATCATTAAAACCATCTCGCCATTTTGTGCAGTTGGTTGCAACCCCTGTTCGGGAACTAATGGCCGCTGTGCGAATTTAAGATATCTATCTTGCACTTCTGCACTAGCAAATCGCTTCTTGTCAAAGGTCTTAGTTGGAGTAGAAGTAGATCCTTCCCCACGTTGTCTTTTGGATGCCATAGCTACCTAAAAGCACGAAATAGTGTAATTCAGTTCATTATACCATAACATATTTGCACAACAAGATAGTCAACTAAGAACTAGTGCAATGATCATATAACAAGTGCATAGTGGAAAACCCCCAAACGTAAGGTCTATAGCAATTTCATAGTGATTCAAGCCACATAAGTGTCATCATGCCCATAATTGCTACAAGAACCAAACGAGAAAGCAATGACAATACCCAACAGTGAAAAGTATACCATATTGCTCAGATACCATGATGCCAATTATAAACTCAATTGTGGACTAACATCATGAGGGTTTCCCAAAACGGGTGTGGCAAGGCAATGCATAGGCAATCTAATCATATGCACGTTAACTATGTATCATGAGCCATCAAGCATGTAATTGCACATTATCCCCAAAAACATTCACACAAGCATATTATCAAACACCTAGTGGGCGACATGGAAATTTCAACATGCAATACTTCAATAAGTGCAAGCATGAACCCCAATCATAGATAAGGCATTCCCAAACAAGGTATCATGTAAAACAAACAAAAGTTTTTGATAAATTCGCCTCATACCGTGCATAACTAATTCAATTGAAACAACAAAATAACTGACCTTGACGTACCGTTGAAAGAGAGAAAAAGTATGGAGAGAGTGCTTAATCCAGATCCTAAATCCGTGCTAGCAAAATTGCTTGTGTGCAAGTACTACTTGGGAACAAAAGTCTTGGGAGTAATTGAGATATATGGAAGAAAAGGGAAGAAACAAGAAAAAAGGCTGCTATTGTGCGGTACCTGTATAGGGCTGGAAGCCCTATTTTTTTTCTAAATGCCGATTATAGCGCCGAGGCGCCATATTTTGCTTACCTTCAGCGCCGGGGCACCATAAACAGTGTCTGGGTATTAGCTATAGCGCCGGGGCGCCATACTCCTTTGTTTTATAGCGCCGGGGCGCCATAAACAGTACATGTGAAGGAGCCTTAGCGCCGAGGCGCTATTCTTCTTAGTATTATATAGCCGGGGCACTATAACTTTTTAGACCGTTCTGCTTTTGGCGCGAGGGCGCTGGATTTGTGCTTGATGACTACCTTCTTCCCATACTTAAGCAAATGTTGTCCAATTCAAGCTTCTACATGCTACAAAATACCCAAACACCCAAGTTAGTCCTAAAAAAAAACATAATCAATTAACTAAACAAAGGAAAAAAAACACAAAATTAAACCGCTGGGTTGCCTCCCAGGTAGCGCTAAGTTATAGTCAATTAGCTTGACTTTCTCTGAAGATCATGTTGTAGAAAGGACTAAAGGACTAAGGTGACTTTCTGTCTGTCCACCTCATCCCCAAAGTAATGCTTCAACCTCTGTCCATTCACCTTGAACGATTGATCCGAAAATTTGTCGTATACTTCAATCGCGCCATGTGGAAAAATCGTCTTCACTGTGAATGGTCCCGACCATCTTGACTTCAGCTTCCCGGGAAGAAGTTTGAGTCTGGAGTTGAAAAGTAAAACCCTTTGACCCGGTTCAAATGTTCTTTCTATGATCTTAAGATCATGCCATTTCTTCACCTTCTCCTTGTACAGCTTCGAGTTTTCATATGCTCGTAATCGAAATTCGTCCAACTCATTGATTTGAAGTAGTCGTTTTTCCCCTGCAGCTGTTGAATCAAAGTTCAATTTACGAATTGCCCAATATGCCTTGTGCTCGAGCTCCATAGGAAGATGACAAGCCTTTACATAAACAAGCTGAAATGGTGACATGCCCAACGGAGTTTTATAAGCAGTCCGATAGGCCCACACAGCATCATCCAGTTTCAAAGACCAATCCTTCCTCGTCGGATTCACAATTTTTTCGAGGATTCTTTTTACTTCTCGATTGGATACTTCAGCCTGTCCGTTCGTCTGGGGGTGATAAGCTGTAGCAATACGATGATTTACCCCATACTTGGCCAGCAACGCTGTGAACTGCCTGTTGCAGAAATGACTACCTTCATCGCTAATAATGGCCCTAGGAGTCCCAAATCTAGTAAAAATACTTCGATGCAAAAACTTTAGGACTACCTTGGCATCATTTGTCGGGAGTGCTGCCACTTCTACCCATTTAGACACATAGTCAACGGCTAACAAGATGTAGAGATTACCGCACGAAGACACGAAAGGGCCCATGAAATCAATCCCCCAAACATCAAAAACTTCTACTTCAAGGATTGTATTCAAAGGCATTTCATTCCTCTTTGAAATATTACCTACTCTCTGACATCTATCACACCGCTGAACAAAACTGTATGCATCTTTAAAGATTATCGGCCAGTAGAATCCTGCTTGAAGTACTCTAGCCGCTGTTCTCTCTCTGCCATAATGTCCTCCATACACAGAAGAATGGCAATCATGTAAAATCCCTTCGGTCTCACTATACGGGATACACCTTCTTATCATTTGATCCGCACACTGTTTAAACAAATACGGCTCATCCCATATATACCATTTAACATCATGCAGGAACTTTTTCTTTTGGTGTCCCACCAAGTCAGAAGGTATCATCTTACTCACCAAGTAATTTGCGTAATCCGCAAACCATAGCACGTCCCCTTGCATCACAAATAACTGCTCATCCGGAAAGGATTCATTAATTCCAACTTTGCTGTCTACCTCCCTTTCTGGCTGCTCTAGTTGAGACAAGTGGTCTGCCACTTGGTTTTCGGTACCCTTCCTATCCTTGATCTCCAAATCAAATTCTTGCAAAAGCAATATCCACCTGATCAACCTGGGCTTTGCATCCTTCTTCGCCACTAGGTGTCGAATTGCCGAGTGATCCGTATACACTATCACCTTTGTGCCTATCAGATATGACTTAAATTTATCAAAGGCGTACACCACTGCCAATAACTCTTTCTCTGTGGTGGTGTAGTTTAACTGTGCATTTGTAAGGGTCTTGCTGGCATAGTATATCACATGAAACATCTTTTCCTTCCTTTGCCCCAAAACAGCCCCTACTGCGTAATCACTGGCATCACACATAAGCTCAAACGACAACTCCCAATCTGGTGCTGTGATAACTAGTGCTGACGTTAACTTATTCTTTAAATGCTCAAATGCCTGCATGCAAGCCTCATCAAAATTAAACTGTGCATCCTTCTCCAATAAACTGCACAATAGTTATCTTGGAGAAGTCCTTGATGAATCTGCGGTAGAAGCCTGCATGTCCAAGAAAACTGCGAACACCTTTTACTGACGTAGGTGGAGGTAAATTTTCAATAGTTTCCAGCTTTGCCCTATCCACCTCAATCCCTTTCTTTGAAACTTTGTGTCCCAGTATGATTCCTTCTTGTACCATAAAATGGCACTTCTCCCAATTCAGTACTAAGTTTGTCTCAACACATCTCTTTAAGACCATTACCAAATTTTCAAGACATAGATCGAAAGAATCACCAAATACCGAGAAGTCGTCCATAAAAACCTCAACATTCTGTTCTACCATGTCTGAAAAACTCGCTGTCATACATCTCTAAAAAGTTACTGGAGCATTGCATAACCCGAAAGACATCCTTCTAAAGGCAAAAGTGCCGTATGGACATGTAAAAGTAGTCTTTTCCTGGTCTTATGGAGCTATCATAATCTGATTGTAGCCTGAATATCCATCCAGAAGACAATAGTACTCATGACCCGCCAGTCGGTCCAACATCTGATCGATAAACGGTAGTGGAAAATGGTCCTTCCTTGTAGCTTTGTTAAGCTTGCGGTAGTCCATGCAAATTCTCCACCCTGTTACGGTTCGCGTTGGGATCAGCTCGTTATTCTCATTGGTGACAACGGTCATTCCACCCTTCTTTGGTACGCACTGCACAGGGCTCACCCATGCACTATCCGAGATAGGGTAGATTATTCCCGCATCCAGCCATTTCAGTATCTCCTTCTTAACCACTTCTTTCATTATAGGATTGAGCCTTCTTTGCTGTTCAACTGTCGGCTTGCTACCATCTTCTAGTAAGATCTTGTGCATGCAAAAAGACGGGCTTATTCCCTTGATATCGGCTATGGTCCATCCAATAGCTGATTTAAATTCTCTAAGCACTCATAGCAGTTTTTCCTCCTGAAAAGATGTTAGTGCAGCCGAAATAATCACAGGTAGCTTAGAATCTTTATTTAAAAATGCATACCTGAGATGTTCTGGAAGTGGTTTAAGTTCAAGTTCGGGAGGTATCTCAAGAGATGGTTTCAACTTTACCGATGTCTCTCCGGCTTTCGTAAGTGGCTCAATAGGTGTTCTGAATTTTCTGAATTTGGGGGTGGTATCCAAGTATTGCACAAGTTCAGCACATTCTTCATTCTCCAAATCTGAATTTTCAGCAATCACTCTCTGCAGTGGTTCATAGCCCAACAAACTCTCCATGTCATCATTCATTATGCTATCCACCAAGTCAACTCTGAAACACTCCTCTTCATCAGTCGGGAGCTTCATTGCTTTAAAAACGTTAAACGTCACCTCCTGCTCATGTACACGCATTGTAAGCTCCCCTTTCTGCACGTCTATCAAAGTCCTCCCAGTGGCTAGGAATGGTCTCCCTAATATGATTGGTATATTTTTGTCCTCTTCATAATCCAGAATGACGAAGTCCGCCGGAAAGATAAATTTGTCCACTTTCACCAGTACGTCTTCCACTATCCCCCGTGGATATGTGATAGATCTATCAGCTAGCTGTAAGGAAATATTCGTTGGCCTTGGTTCAGGCAATCCCAACTGACTGAATACTGACAACGGCATCAGGTTGATACTTGCCCCAAGATCACACAAACATTTATCGAAGCTCATCTTTCCGATCGTGCATGGGATTATGAAATTGCCCGGATCTTTCAGCTTTGGAGGTAATTTACGCTGAAGCACTGCACTGCATTCCTCTGTCAAGGCCACTGTCTCAAACTCGTCTAACCTTCTCTTCCTTGACAGTATACCCTTCATAAACTTTGCATAACTTGGCATTTTTTCCAATGCCTCCGCGAAAGGTATGTTAATCTGCAGTTTCTTAAAAACCTCCAAAAACTTTTGGAACTGTTTATCATCCCTCTGTTTATTCAATCTTTACGGATATGGAACTCGAGGGTGAACTTGCGGTACTGTATTCACGGGCTTCTCATCTGAACTAGCTTTCTCCTTCTCTACTGACTCGTAGTTATCCTTCTTCTCTTTCTGTTCATCTCCAATTTTTATCTCAGTTTCTACCCCAGTGTCATCCCCTTGTAAACTCGGTGCTGCTGAGTCTGGTACATTTCCTGAATATTGCTTTCCCGATCTGAGTGTAATGGCCTGACACTGTTCCTTACCTTCTCTCCGTGGATTTGCCTCTGTGTTACTTGGCAATGAACCCTGGAGCCTGCTGTTAAGCATAGTTGCCATTTGCCCCATCTGAGCTTCCAGATTTTTAATAGCCACTGCCTGGCTTTTGATCATCACCTCTGTATTCGCCATGTACTTTAACATCATCTCCTCCATTTCTGATTTCTTTTCCTGTGGAGGTGCATATGGAGTAGGATGTTGTTGTTGAGAATATCCCGATGGAAAAGGTGGTCGTGGAGCATACTGTTGCTGCGCCGGCTGGAACTGATTGTTCTGCTGAAACTGTTGCTGCTGATTTCCTTGGTTGTTTGACCAACTAAAGATTGGATGATTGCGGTTGTTGGGGTGGTATGTGTTCTGAAAATGACCTTGGTCTTTCTTATAAGTGTTCACATACTGCGCCGACTCCGAGTTAATAGCACATTGATCTATTGAATGCGACCCCGTGCAAATCTCACATACGAAAGCAACTGACTTGGCTTTGCTTTCCGACAAGGAATCTATTTTCTTTGCCATAACCACCATCTGTGCTGACAACTGGGTAATAACATCCACTTCCAACAAACCTGCAACTCTGGGTTGTGACGTTCTGGCTGTAGGATTCTGGAAATCATTTGCTGTCATAGTCTCGATAAGGTTATAAGCCTCGTCATAGTTCTTTGCCCCTAAAGCTCCACCCGCAGCTGCATCTACCATCTGCCTAGATTGCCATCCCAATCCATTATAAAATGTGTTGATCACCATCCAATCTAGCATCCCATGGTATGGACACTTCCTTAGCATCTCCTTGTACCTATCCCAAGTCTCGTATAAGGACTCACCCTGTTGTTGTTCAAATTGAGAAATTGCTGTCCTTAGTTTTGCAGTTTTAGCCATTGGGAAAAACTTGGCTAGAAATTTTTGTGCTAGGTCCTCCCATGTAGTAATTGATCCTGCAGGCAAAGAATGGAGCCAACTTCTTGCTTTATCCCTTAATGAGAATGGGAATAGCCTTAGTCGGATAGCATCCTCCGTCACCCCATTGTACCTAAATGTATCACAAATTTCAATGAAACTCAAAAGATGCTCATTAGGATCGTCTGTAGCAGCACCCCCAAACTGGACCCAATTCTGCACCATTTGAATGGTTCCTGGTTTAATCTCAAAGGTATTTGCTGCTATTGTCGGTCTGACTATGCTAGACTGCAATCCCGTGATGTTTGGCATGGAATACTCCCTCAAAGCTTTATGTTCCTCTCTTTGCTCGATTCTCTGTTCCTCCGCCATCTTCGGAATAGTTCTTTCTAACTGTGCTTGTAAATTCCTACGCACTCTTGCTTTCCAACCTCTTCCGTCAATATTATCCTGAGCTGGTGTTAATTCTGAGTTAGATGATCGTGTGTGCATAAAAATTCTACAAGTACCTGAAACCAAAACAAAAATAAAAATAGAAATAAGAAAAGATTAGAGTTGTCTAAGTCAAACAATATAGCTTAAAACTGTTGATAATAATAAAAATCTAACGCCAGTCCCCGGCAACGGCGCCAAAAACTTGTTGCCTCTTTTTAAGTCTCAAATAAAAGAGCTCTAACTCACGCAAGTATACGTGGTCAACAAGTAATACAGAGGAAGTAAAGTATCGTCCCACAGAGACAGGATTAAATTAAGTCACTATGCATCAGTTCTATCGCTATACTTATTTGCTTAAACTATTGACTTATTTTTGGTGACAAAATTATTTCTATATTAATTAATAACTAAATATGCAAATACTAACGAAATATGTCAAGCCTGGAATTAATGGGATCCTAACTTCATTTAACAATTCATCTAATTACCACTATCATGCTAGTAAGTTCACATATCACAGAAAAGTAACCAAGGACACTAAAATAGACATAACCATTTGTCAATGCATTATGACCTACTTACATAACATCCATACTTGATAGACACCATGTAATCATCACTATAACCAAAATCACTATATTTCTATGTGAAATTGCAATTATATTGATTTTAAACACAAGTCCCTATTTTGACTCTTACGGTGAAACAGTATATTTCTATCTGATTCACAAAATATTAAGCTATCCAATTAAGCCTCATATTCGCAAGCTATCATGATTACAATCCATACTTATATGTTATTTTTCAATTCCATATAAGTACTGAAATCGAATGATGATCAAGCATTCATACGTTCAAAACAATCATGAAAGAAATTCCTTATGACATAAAAATCAAGCTAACAATTAAGACTGTAATTAAACTACATATTAAAATCCGTTAGAATCCCATAATGGAGATTAGTTCATGTCTGAACCAAAAGCCTTTATGGGGTCAACACTATCCATGGAAAATAAACAATTAATTGAATTAAGAAGAAGTAATTTTATCAAACCCAATTGTGAATAAATTCCAAAGTAAGCTTAACCCACATCAAAATCCTGAGCTTGAACAAAAGTAATCCACAAAATATCTCTAAGTTCTCTCTAAAGAAAAGTAGAATAATAAAACAAATAATTCACCACCTATTCTAATGTTGCCCTAATTACATAAGATAAGCATTCAGTCCTCTTCCGTATCCAATTCTGCTTCTAGTAGATAAACTGCCGCACCTAAACTGCCTTTGGCGCCCCGGCGCCATATCCAATACATTTATAGCGCCCCGACGCCATATCCAAAATTACCAAAATGCCCCTAGCCTCAAGTTTAATTCCCAAACACCTGAATTGACCTTGTTACCCTTCCAATTCCCTCCTGCACAACATAAACACAAAAACGAATAAAATGATAATAAAAATACTCAAAGAAAACAACAAATTAAGCTCAAAAGCACTAAATTCGTAGGTATAAAACCTACTCATCAGTTACTAATCCCAAGATTCGGTAACCTTAATACATAAATCAAAACACACCCTAAATATTAAATCAGGGTTCGAATTACAATGATAGTAAATTAAACTAGGCATAAACTAAAGTCAGCTACTTGAAGTCTATCACTTCAACTTTTCCTTGCCCTTGTCTTTGCCTGAAGTCTCGGGCTTAACTGCAATAAGGTTCATGATATACAAGGGTGAGCAACTAGTTTGCTCAGGAAGTTTAAATAGCAACAGGAATGACATATATCATGAATTAAAGAGATATCTGAGATTGATTCAACAGTGAGAGTATGAAAGCAAGAATAATAACAGCTCTTTAAGATAAGCAATAGTCAACAAAGACCATGAACATTTCACTTCCAATAGAATCAATAGTTAATTGACCCTTTGGTTACTGACTCAGAAATAAGTACTCGAGGGGATCAGCCTCTAGTACCCTATGTGTATGCATAACATTTAATTTCTGTTCTCTGTATCTTATATCCGATACGTGGGGTACTCCCCTATATTGAAGGGGTGTTCATAAAGTCCAAGATTCCGCACCATCAATTGGTTTGGATAGCTAAGACTTAACTATGGCATTTCATCCATATTAGAACTTTAAATAAAGTACAAGTCAACGTCTGCGCGAAAACAATTGCACAATGTGCCAATGCCAATAACAACGATGTGGAATAATTGTTAAGTAATTAAACCACTTAGACCATGCTTGAAGAATTAAAGGTTCAAGCTTAAATATTAACTTGCAATAAATTATACAAGAATGGGTTCAAGAACTTGCAACAATTAAGGTTTCGGGGTAGAAAACTTGCATAATACACCACATCCTACTTGAATGTAAATTGAGTAGGTTTAAAGGAAACTTGCCTGATAGCTTATCTACAATAATCTAGCTTTAAATTAAATTGCGTGAAACGACCTATCATTAGTAAGTCGATTCCTTAGTTAGTACAGTATAAACTAGCATGGGTTTACACTTTACAAGAGGTTACACACCAAATAATCCTAACACATAGACACGTAGATGTAACCATCATTACCAAGTCTATAAACATTAATTCCCATCTTAGATAAATGAGTTAACAAGCCTAGAATAGCTTGGTTCTATGCATCAATGTAAGCTTGAACACATAGCACATCAATTAAGTCATGCATTACAGCTTGAGACCTACCTACATACATGCTACAAGACTCTGTTCATAACTTAAAGCAACAGGGCAAAACTGGCGACCGGCGCGGCCGCGCTTGTTTTTGCCTTGGGAGTGGCGCGACCGTGCCACTCACTGGACAAACCAAGAATGAGATTTCATTCAGATGGAATCCAAGCCTATTCTTAGCATGCAAGTTACTGATATTAATTACATACACATGCTCATAAGGTTATTAACTTGAGTTTGAAACCTAGCATGCTCATTCTAAATCTAATCCAAAGTTATAAGGCTTTATAACGGGAAATCCTACGATTTAGGCCAAACGAATCCATTTCACAAGTAATCCGCTATTATGGTCATAATGTCCCATAATAAGACTAGACCATACTTAATATGCATGCTCGGATGTAAACAACACATGCACATACTAAACACATAGCTTATACTTGGAATTCACGCCTTAAACATATTCGCACATGCCAAATTAATGCTTAGCTAAATGGTGTTCATGTCAATCATGTCTAGAGGCATAATGAGTCCTAACAATTATGCTTGTATGGTCAGAACACAACTTTCCACAATATTTGACGATACTCGCCTTTAAACTCTATATTTTTCTTTGAAAATCATACTAAGACAACTCATGCCACGTAGCTCATGCAAGACAAATTGGAAATCATAACTCACATGCATTTCAACACATATTTAAGCTATATACACATACTCAAATGGTCAGATTATAAAGAGACGCCCATTTGACAATTTCATTTCGAAATTCTTAAGTTTTACTTTTTAAAATTACATATATAGAGTAACATATGCAACTCATGGTATTTACAGGGATTCTAGATACATAGTAACCTATTTTTTTATGCATAAAGGAACTAAGCTAGCATGTTCAAAACATCAGAACACCTCAACTATTTCTGGTAGGCAGCGCGGCCGCGTTGGTTTTGGCCTTGGGAGTGGGGCGGTCGCGCCACTCCTGCACTTCTTCACGCTCGGCTCTGCTTTTGCAGAACTCAAAAATTTATATGGCCTAAACTTTCTAAATGCAATTCAGTGCAACCACATTGGTCCCAAATATGTATATAAACCCATATAACATCATTACACTAATTAACAAACTAATTAGCAAGAATCATGGATGTCATAGAATTTTTATTGCTAAAAATTTAAGAACACAATGTACCTTCTTGATGCTAATTTGAAATCCTTAAATGCTTAATAGCAGATTACTCTCACTCTCAGCAATGCTCACTCTATATATATGATTTTAACAGAGAATTTAGCAACTGGAATTGTGAAGGCAAAGGTTCCAATTTATAGCAAATCCATTAACCATGCCAAGCTTTTGCCCATTTTGTTAAACCAACGGGAAGAAGGAGAAGCTGATGGGTATTGAAGGTTTGGTAAATCACCCACACCCTCCTTCATCATTCTCACCATCTGATACAAGCAAGCTTAGGCCTCATGCCTATACATGGCTGAAGATGTGACTCCCACTGTGCATTTACTATTTGATTTCTCTCCCTTATTGCAGACCACGGCTGGGAAATAAAATGGGATATGTCCCATTACTCTTGTCCCAAACTAATGTTATTTAGTTAAATGAACCACACAATTACAAACCCAATTAATCTAGTATATATTTATTACCCAATTCGTAATTACATAAAAGATGAAATTAATAACTTAATCTAGTCCACTTAGTATTAAATTACTAAACAGACTACTACATAATAATATCAATATTGCACACATTAATTAATAATTATATTAATTAATCTATGCAATTTAAATTCCTCCACTATATTCAAAATAATTGAATATTTAATTAACAGAAAACTTTTTCAATTCTTCGGATATTAAACCTTAGGGCTAGTCCACTAATTTAATTAAACCATTAGTGACTCCCTTTAATAAATCTTGGCAACTACGCGAAGTTACCACATAATCACATAATCAATTTATCTCCCAAGATTTAAATAAGCATACAAAGCTAACTCATTAAAAATAAAAATTTATATTTAAATAATAATGGAGTTTAAAATTCACGGTCATTACATCCTTCCCTCCTTATAAAAATTCCGTCCTCGAAATTGTAAAATAAAGTTACTCAAATAATTGCGGATAATTCGCTCTCATCTTCTCCTCGAGTTCCCACGTAGCTTCCTCAACTGCGTGATTTCTCCAGAGAACTTTAACGGAATGAATGATCTTATTCCTTAGCTTCTGTTCCTTCCTATCAAGTATTTGGATAGGAATCTCCTCATACGATAAGTCCTTCTCGACTTGAATTGGTTCGTAGGATATAACGTGCTTGTAGTCTGGTTTGTATGGCCGCAACACTGACACATGAAACACATTGTGAATATGCTCAAGTTCAGGAGATAATGCTACCTCGTACGCCACTTCACCGACTCGCCTCAAAATCTCGAACGGTCCTATGAACCTCGGGCTTAACTTGCCCTTTTTTCCAAAACGAATCTTCCCTTTCCAAGGAGATACCTTCAGGAACACAAAACTACCCATGTCGAAGTCTCGCTTTTGACAATGCAGATCAGCATACTTCTTCTGACGGTCTTGAGCTGCTACTTGGCGGTTTCTGATTAGTTTCACCGTATCTACGGTCTGCTGCACCATTTCAGGTCCTAGGAGTTTTCGTTCTCCAAACTCGTCCTAACACAATGGTGTTCGACACCTTCTCCCATATAGTGCTTTGTATGGTGGCATACTGATACTAGCGTGATAACTATTATTGTAAGTGAACTCCACCAATGGCAAATGATTATCCCAGCTGCCCTTTAAGTCCATCACGACTGCTCGGAGCATGTCTTCCAGAGTTTGAATCGTGCGCTCACTCTGGCCGTCAGTTTGAGGATGATACGTTGTACTCAACCTCAACTGCGTTCCCAATCTCTCCTGTAGACTCCTCCAAAAATTTGACATGAAACGCGAATCCCTGTCCGAAACAATTGATACCGGCACTCCATGTCGAGACACTATCTCCTTTACATAGAGTTTATCCAATTGCTCCAGATTGTACCGTATTTTAATCGGTAGAAAAATGAGTAGACTTGGTCAAACGGTCCACAATCACCCAGATGGCGTCTAAACCCTTTTGTGTTGGTGGCAAGCCCACCACAAAGTCCATGGTGATGTGCTCCCATTTCCACTCCGGAATCTCTAATGGTTATAGTAGTCCGCTCGGTCGCTGGTGTTCTGCTTTAACTCGTTGGCATGTCAGACATCTGCTGACACACTCTGCTACTTCCCTCTTCATATTCGGCCACCAAAAGTATGGCCGCAAATCCTGATACATCTTCGTGCTACCAGGATGTACTGAGTACCTCGTACTGTGAGCTTCTTGGAGAATCTCTTCTCTTAACTCCGGATTCGACGGTACCCAGATCCTCCCTTCAAACCTTAGCAGCCCTGTACTATCAATCTAATACTTGAGTTTTTCCCCTTCGAAAATTCGTTTCCTTATGCCATCACATTCTTCATCCTTCTCCTGAGCTTCCTTTATTTTATCCAATAAGGTCGGTCTCATTGTCACCGTACATAATTTCTCATTTGACTCTCTCTGATATTTGATCTCCAACTCAAGTCGTTCAAAATCCCTTACCAACTTTTCTTGAGTGGTTAGCTTTAGCAACTTCTCTCTGCCTTTTCTGCTTAAGGCATCGGCCACTACATTTGCTTTGCCTGGATAGTATAAAATCTCGCAGTCATAATCTTTGATCAATTCTAACCATCGGCGTTGCCTCATGTTCAGCTCCTTCTAAGTGAAGATATATTTTAGACTTTTGTGATCCGTATATATCTTGCACTTTTCTCCGTATAGGTAGTGCCTCCATATTTTCAAGGTGAAAACTACCGCGGCCAACTCCAGGTCATGAGTCAGGTAACCCTTCTCATAGTCCTTCAACTGATGTAATGCGTACGCAATGACCTTGTCATGTTGCATCAACACACAACCAAGACCTTTGTGTGACGCATCGCTATACACTATAAAGCCTCCAGTGTTGTCTGGTAAGGCCAACACCGGCGCTTGACTAAGTCTCTTCTTCAGCTCCATAAAACTCTCCTCACACTTATTTGTCCAAATGAACTTGACTGCTTTCCTGGTGAGATTGGTTAACGGCGATGCTATCTTTGAAAAATCTTGGATAAATCTCCGATAGTATCCTGCCAATCCCAAAAAACTCCTGATCTCCGTTGGCGTCTTAGGCCGTTCCCAATTGATAACCGCTTCCACTTTTGTTGGATCCACCGAAACACCATCTTTGTCAATGACATGACCTAGAAACTGCACCCTCTATAATCAAAACTCACACTTAGAAAACTTTGCGTACAACTTCTCTCTTCTGAGAGTCTCCAATACAGTCCTTAAATGTTTAGCATGTTCTTCCTTTGTCTTCGAATACACCAAGATGTCATCAATGAATACGACTACGAACTTATCCAAGTATTGCTTGAACACTCTGTTCATCATATCCATGAATGCCACTGGTGCATTCGTTAATCCAAATGACATTACCAGAAACTCGAAATGCCCATAACGAGTCCTGAATGCCGTCTTCGGAATATCTTCTTGTCTCACCTTCAATTGATGATAGTCTGTTCTTAGATCGACCTTTGAAAAGTATTTCGCTCCCTTGACTTGATCAAACAGATCGTCAATTCTGGGTAACGGATACTTATTCTTAATTGTGACTTTGTTCAACTCACGATAGTCGATACAAAGTCTCAATGAATCATCCTTCTTCTTTACAAATAGAACTGGCGCTCCCCATGGAGACACGCTCGGTCTGATATAACCCTTATCTAATAGTTCCTGTAGTTGAACCATTAGTTCTTTCATTTCTACTAGGGCCATTCAGTAAGGCGCCTTGGATATCGGTGTCGTCCCGTGTACTAAGTAAATCACAAATTCTATCTCTCTATCTGGCGGCAGTCCAGGAATTTCGTCTAGGAAGACATTAGCGAACTCCCTCACGACAGGTATCTGACTCAGTTCATCCGTGACTCGACAAGTATTAACTACGTGAGCCAACTAACCTATGCAACCTTTTCTAAGCAACTTCCTTGCTTGCATCATCGTCAAACAACAAGATTATCCTGGCGATTTACTACCATAGAATGCCACCTTCGACTTATCTGGAGTTTGCAGGTGTACACACTTCTCCTTACAATCGATGACTGCTTCGTGACTTGATAACCAATCCATCCCAAGGATTACGTCAAACTCCCCCAAACAAATTGGTATCAAGTCCACGCTGAGCTCAAATCCTCGCAATTTGACGCAACAATTCCTATGAATGTATTCTACGGGAATAATTTCTTTGTTTTCTACTTCTACGTTCATAGGGTGCTCTAACCTTTCGTGAGGTAAGTCTAACCTTCTAGCAAATTCTTCCGAAACAAAAAAGCGGGTAGCACCCGAATTAAACAACACGAATGCATTTATATCATTGATTGGGATGATACCTGACACTACGTCCTTAGACTCTACCGCATCCTTGATGGTCATGTTGAATGTGCATGCCGTTGGTCTGTTAGCTTGAGTGGCTGGCCCTTCAAAGCTCAGCCTGTTGTTGTTATTGTTGTTGTTATTGTGGTTACGGTTGCCGCTAGCTGTATCACCATTTCTTTTCGGGCAATCTTTGATCTGGTGGTCTGGGGCTCCACACGAGAAACACCCTCCTTTCTACTTATTCGGACACTGAGGAGCCATGTTCCCTGGTTGTCCACAACGATAACAAACACTTTTCCCTCTCATGCACCCCCTTGAGTGGTCCTTTCCGCAGCTGCTGCACTTCCCAGTTTACTTGGGCTCTCCCCCGGACTTGTTGCCTCTGGAGGATTGGCTCTCCATCCATTTATGCTTATTGGGGTTATTGCCTCCGCTGCTTCCCCCTTTCGGCCCTAACTGACCGGCCTTCTTTTGTTGCTTAAAACGTGCTATGGCTTCATTGCCTCCTTCCGCAATGATAGCCCTTTCTAGCAGTTCAGAGAAATTCTTAATCTTTAACATAGCGACAATTTTCTGTACCCACGGCTTCAATCCCAACTCGAACCTTCTTGCCTTCCTGGCCTTCATGTTCACCTGATGTGGAGCGAATCGGGCTAACTCGTTAAACTTTGCCGCGTACTCTGCGACCGTCATACCGCCCTATTTCAGTTCCAGAAACTTAACCTCCATATCTTACTGCGTACTCTCCGAGAAGTAATTCTCGAAGAATAGCTCCTTGAATCTGTCCTATGGAATGACTCCATCGCCTGACCGTCCCTTATTGGCTTTCCACCAATAATTAGCTTCGCCCTTCATCATGAAGGTGGCAAATCCAGTTTTCTGCTCCTCGGCCACTCGGGCGACCTCGAAGACTTTCTCTATCTCTTCGATCCAAGTTTGGGCTTCTATTGGGTTGAGAGTTCCCTTGAACTTGGGTGGTCCAACCAGTTTGAAATCCTTAAAGTTGGCCAAATGATGCGCTGGCTGAGGTGCTGGTTGTGCCCCTGCTGGTGGGGGTCGAGCCTGCATAGCCTCGACTAGCAGTTCAGCAAATATTCTCATTGGGTTAGGTTGATCTCCAACTTCACTTTCTGACTTAGTGATACATTGGTTGCGGGGTCTACCTCTTGGCGGCATTATGATCTGCTAAAGAACAAATCTTAGGCTTTTGCTTATTATGCTACAATTTTCGCACTATGTTGGTTAAGTTAGCATTTAATAGCAAAAGCATCTATCAAACATATTTGGAAAAGAAACAACTGCATTTATATTCATATACCAATGTTTTAATACAGACTGACCCAACATTTGGCATACTACTATATATGCTCAATGGCACCATCTGCCTACTACTAACTATCCTCTATTAAACAAAAGGTGAGGATTCACTACAACCTACCCCCTTTAACAGAACAAAAGTTGGGGTTGACTACCATTCTAAGCATACAATCGGCATTTGGATTTACATCATAAATCTGTCCCTATTAAACAAAAGTGGGACTCACTACAGTTACTAAGTACATACAAAGGTACTACATCAATAAGTCAATATCTGCTATGGCGGACTACCCGACGGAGTGCCTGTCGAGCCAACCGATCAACCACTCGGCGTCTAATCATGCGCCGACTACTGCCCTCCTCCCGAGGGTATCTCCTGACTCGATCCTGCAATCTGGTCACTGCTGTATATATGGCATACTCTAAGGTATCGATCCTGGCGGATCCATCTCGAATCTCTCCCTCTAGCACATCCACACTTGTGGCTGCGTGAACCCAGAACTCTTGCATTCGAATCCTTTCTACCTGCTCCAAGTTTCGCTCAGCCCTAACAGCTTGTAGAACTGTCTGCAGCTCCACCTCCCTGACATCTGCCTGCTCTAATGCCTGCCTCAACTGACTATTTTACAAGAATAACTGTTGCACTGTGGGGCTTAACTGGGGTGTAGCACTCTCTAACTACTGAATCTGAGCTTTCAGCTCAGCTATCTGGAACTGTAGCGAGTACGCCTCTGCCTTATACTGATCTTCCATCTCCAGATGGACAGAATTCTCCTCCTCTAAGTGTGCGATACGAGTATTCTGCTGCTCAATAATCTGCTCCTGCTCTATTATGCGATCGGCATAATCTCCAAGCAAGTCATCCTGGAATGTGTGGAATACCGGGGATCCCTCCTCAGGTACCTCCTCAGCAGTTCCACCTATCTCTACCTCAGTCGGGTCCTCCTCGGACTCATCATCCCTGTCCTGACTGCCGGATCTCAACACTCCGCCTATGACAGGCTCTACCAAATCTACCAAGTAGTCCTCTTCTGAGCCGGGCCCACTCAATGGTACTCTTGGGGCAACAGGTGCATAGCCCACTAACTGCTCTGTAACAACAGGTATATCAGTGAATACCTCCTCCTCTCAGACTCCACTGGTCTCTCCTACGTCAGCCATCCTACAAACACACAAAACTAACATTAGTACAATAATAAAATATATTCATTGAAGGAATGAAGTTATATTTCATTGGGTACTACTCGACTCGATGAATTCCCCAATTCATCAAAATACCAAATATGATAAATCTTCCTGATTTATCTCCTAATGCACTCAACACGAGTTTAATACTAAGGTTATAACCTAGGTTTCACAATCCTAACATTTATAACCTACAACTTTGATACCAACCTATGACGCCCCCAAATTCAAGTCTCTATTACCCGAATTTGGTCATCACGATCCAATATAAACATCCACCTCCAAACAACATACAATGACTAAATGCGGAATATAATAAACATATGTTGTTCATTCGAAAGGTGTTACTAATCCCAAGATTCGGTAACCTTAATACATAAATCAAAACACACCCTAAATATTAAATCAGGGTTCGAATTACAATGATAGTAAATTACACTAGGAATAAACTAAAGTCAGCTACTTGAAGTCTATCACTTCAACTTTTCCCTGCCCTTGTCTTTGCCTGAAGTCTCGGGCTTAACTGCAATAAGGTTCATGATATACAAGGATGAGCAACTAGTTTGCTCGGTAAGTTTAAATAGCAACAGGAATGGCATATATCATGAATGAAAGAGATATCTGAGATTGATTCAATAGTGAGAGTACGAAAGCAAGAATAATAACAGCTCTTTAAGATAAACAATAGTCAACAAAGACCATGAATATTTCACTTCCAATGGAATCAATAGCTAATTGACCCTTTGGTTACTGGCTCAGAAATAAGTACTCGAGGGGATCAGCCTTTAGTACCCTATGTGTATGCATAATATTTAATTTCTGTTCTTTGTATCTTATATCTGATATGTGGGGTACTCCCCTATATTGAAGGGGTGTTTATAAAGTCCAAGATTCTGCACCATCACTTGGTTTGGATAGCTTTTAAAATCTATACCGCAAATGTCTAGCCGGATAATGGCTAAGACTTAACTATGGCAGTTCATCCATATTAGAACTTTAAATAAAGTACAAGTCAACGTCTGCGCGAAAACAATTGCACAATGTGCCAGTGCCAATAACAACGATGTGGAATAATTGTTAAGTAATTAAACCACTTAGACCATGCTTGAGGAATTAAAGGTTCAAGCTTAAATATTAACTTGCAATAAATAATACAAGAATGGGTTCAGGGAACTTGCAACAATTAAGGTTTCGGGATAGAGAACTTGCATAATACACCACATCCTACTTGAATGTAAATTGAGTAGGTTTAAAGGAAACTTGCCTGATAGCTCAGCTACAATAATCTAGCTTTAAATTAAATTGCGTGAAACGACTTATCATTAGTTAGTCAATTCCTTAGTTAGTACAATATAAACTAGCATGGGTTTGCACTTTACAAGAGGTTACACACCAAATAATCCTAACACATAGACACGTAGATGTAACCATCATTACCAAGTCTATAAACATTAATTCATATCTTAGATAAATGAGTTAACAAGCCTAGAATAGCTTGGTTCTATGCATCAATGTAAGCTTGAACACATAGCACATCAATTAAGTCATGCATTACAGCTTGAGTCCTACCTACATACATGCTACAAGACTCTGTTCATAACTTAAAGCAACAGGGCAAAACTGGCGACCGGCGCGGCCGCGCTTGTTTTTGCCTTGGGAGTGGCGCGGCCGCGCCACTCACTAGACAAACCAAGAATGAGATTTCATTCAGCTGGAATCCAAGCCTATTCTTAGCATGCAAGTTACTGATATTAATCACATACACATTCTCATAAGGTTATTAACTTGAGTTTGAAACCTAGCATGCTCATTCGAAATCTAATCCAGCGTTATAAGGCTTTATAACGGGAAATCCTACGATTTAGGCCAAACGAATCCATTTCACAAGTAATTCGCTATTATGGTCATAATGTCCCATAATAAGACTAGACCATACTGAATATGCATGCTCGAATGTAAACAACACATGCACATACTAAACACATAGCTTATACTTGGAATTCATGCTTTAAACATACTCGCACATGCCAAATTAATGCTTAGCTAAATGGTGTTCATGTCAATCATGTCTAGAGGCATAATGAGTCCTAACAATTATGCTTGTATGGACAGAACACAACTTTCCACAATATTTGATGATACTCGCCTTTAAACTCTATATTTTCCTTTGAAAATCATACTAAGACTGTGACGCCCCGAAAATAGGTCCATACAACCCATTTTGAGTCGCCAATAACATTATACAAAATACAAATACAAATGCGAATTTTCCCATTTACAACTAATAAGTGTTGTGCAAAATACGACAACACAATACAAACACATCTTAAATTCTCGATACACTTATTGCCACACTAATAGTAATGTATTGAGATACTTCTATTGTCTCGGACCATCACTCCATTCCCCGGCTAGTCCCCGCTACACTCTCTTTTTCTGAAGAGAACAATGGAACAAAAAGGAAAAGGGTGAGCACAAATAGCCCAGTAGGAAATATTATGACTAAGATAATGAAGAATAAAATTATCTTTAGCCTTCAACCGAAATAAATCAGAGATTTAAAGATATTATAATTGTTCAATAACAACAACTACAGCAGAACGAACAATCCATTAGAAGAGTCAAATAGATTATAATATTTACCATCTTCTATAAGTTAAAAGATCACACCAATATTTTATCCTTGTAACACAAATCAACAGTTCATGTTTATGAACTTCCAAATCAACAGTTTATATTCAACAGCCTCTCTTTGCACTATGTGCCAAAGATATTTATTTGTAACATCGCCGGTCATGATCGTGCCAAATGCCAGTTCATCTATGCACTACGGGCCAAAGAGAACTTTCACCATATGCCTTTATTTGTAACACCAAAAGTCATGATTATACCAATACATAGTTTGGTCAAAATCATGTCACACCAGTTCATCTTTGCACTACGGGCCAAAGAGAACTATCATCACAATTTAAGTATGAGGATGATGACAATGATATAAAATGAATACAGTGAGATCAAGAATAAGAATGAATATCCAGTGTCGAAGGTTGACCAAATTGCCAACATGATGACCAAAATGTGGAGTCAAATTCAAGAATGATATTCAAGAATAAAATTCACGATTCAACTATATCGTATCAAACGAAATAGAAAGATTCAGGTGAAAAGATATTAGATGAAGCACAAATTATTAAGGATATCCTACAAATTTTCAGGGATTTTCACCATTTAAAATAAGGTTTTGGAAACAAACAGAGATTTCTTATCATAAATGGAGAAATGTGAAAGCAAAAGATATCCCTTAAAGAGTACAAAAGAAATGATACGTTATACGAGTATAAAAGAATATATGAAACTGCAAATGAATTTTCACCCGTCATGCGGTCATCCGCGTAGACAGATTATTTCCATAAAAGATTAATAAGTAATGAATACGAAGGGTTATTCACCAGGCATGCGTTAATCCGCACGGATAGGTTATACCCACAAATTAATAAGCAATAAATGCAAAGAGATATTCACCAGGTATGACACTCTGTACATACAGGTTATTCCCACATAGTAATAAGGAATGAATACAAAAGGATATTCACCAGGCATGCATCAATCCGTATGGACAGGTTATCCCCACAAATTAATACGAAATGAATAATAACCTTTGTGAGTATAATATCACTTACGAACATGGAAGCAAATGATATTACATAAGAGTATGAAAGAAATGATATCCCCTACCTTCGTTAATAAGTGATTGGATATTGCTTTCTATGAAGTTTACTAACTTTGACAATACTAGTATTCTCACAAATACTCACAATAGCCTAGCACACTTAGAGAACTCAAGAAATTTAGAGAGAAAGGAAGTATAAGCAAGGAAGGTGTGAAGATTTCTTAAGATAATCCTTCCTATTTATAGGAAAACCAAGTTTCATTAATTGCACAATAAGGGCTCGACTTATTACACTTTAGTACCTCCATCTTTGCCTCTATTTTTAATATAATCCCTCAAGTATTATCAATCTTGCATAACATCCCCTAATAGTTCCCACATGTGAACCAATAGTTCCATCATGTGAACCAATAGTTTATTGCATGTGAATTTCACAATTTCAATTAGGTACCCCTAAGTTAGACTCCATTTTTAATCCGTCAATAATGCTAAAATATCATATCAAATAATATGAGTTACAGTGCCATGACAAATAATAAAAATTACCATGCAGATGCTATTGTAATTATTGAATTAAAATACTGTGCAATTGCTACTTTATCAATTATTGAATCAATAATTTAAAATATTGTGCAACACCGTGTGCCTGTGAAATACCGCGTACTACTGTGAAATAACGCGTTTTACTGTTCTTTTTATTACCAGGTATTTCAACAGTTGTCGGTGATAATACTGTTGACAAAATACTGTCATTTTCAGTATCCGATAATGGGGCCCACTATCGTTGACAATATTGTCATTGTGGGACCCACTAATATTTTGTTATTTCGGCGCCGTCGTACGGTACCGAATATAATATTTTCCGACAGAAAGAATATTTCCCGACAAAAAGAATATTCCCTGACATACTGTTTATCAGATAATTTGTAAATAACACCCTTAACTATCATTTATAACAATTAAGCACTTCACTATTTAGAAAAATAATCATAAAAAAAATAATAAACTTTTATTTCATAAAGTTGGGATCTTATAATCTCCCCTCCTTATGAAATTTCGTCCTCGAAATTGACATGCGTACCTGGCATTTCGAAAAGGTGAGGATACCTTGCTCTTATTTCAGATTCTAACTCCCAGGTCATTTCCTCAATATCATGGTTTCTCCATAAAACTTTGACTTGAGGTATAACCTTTGATCGTAGAATCTGTTCCTTCTTATCCAAGACCTTGACAGGTATCTCTTCGTACGTTAAATCCTCTGCTATCTCGTCTGGTTCTAATTCAATAACGTGGTTTGGATCTTTCACATATTTACGTAGCATGGATATGTGAAAAACATTATGAACACGAGACATATTTGGCGGTAAGGCGAGTCTGTAGGCCACAGTTCCTACACGGTCGAGGATTTCAAATGGACCGATAAATCGAGGGATAAGCTTCCCTCTCTTTTCGAATCTCGTAACTCCTTTCCACGGAGCAACACGTAAAAATACATTGTAATATCCTGAATATTTATGCGATGCTAAATTAGGATATTAAATGATTACAACGAGTATGATATGCAATGAGTGCGTTAAAGAGTATATAATACTCGAAGTATTACAAGTTTAAGTGAATGTGATGAAATAAAACCTACACTAAGGTGATGCGTTGAGTTATTCAACGATAATTGTGAAGGAGATTTAGTGGAAAACCGAGTAAGGGAGGTTTCGTTGATTCCGAAGACGGAATCCTTATAAGGAGGGAAGGATGTGACAACCCGGATTTTCAAAGAATTATTAAATAAGAATTTGACGAATAAATTCTTATTACGAGATGTTTTGAGTTCGAGTATGTGTATATATGTGATTTATATATGTGTTATATTGTATGTGATTTGATGTGAAGAAATTGAATGTGTATATAGAAGAAATATATATATTTGTTTTAATAAAATGAGAAGGAGATGTGTTACATATAAATGTAATATGTTATGGTAATGCGATGGTTAATTTCGTAGATAGCTAAAATATTTATTGAATAAAATAAATATTTTAGTTGGGATATTTATTAAATAAAATAAATATTTGACAAAAATTGTTATGGTGATGATTTATGTAAGTGTGACAATATTGATTAAATTAAATGATTTTATTCGTATTTTATCTAGCTAATATAATGGAGATATTCTAATTTAATTAAATAATTAAATTAGAGGACGAGTGATTTATTAAATAAAATAATTTATTAAATAGAAGTTATGATTTTATTAGTAAAGTTTAATTGGACTTGTTAAGAAAGTAAGTCTAATTAAATTAAAGTGTGACAATATCATATAATAAGAAGATTATTAAAATAAGCTAAAATTGATTTTATTGAGTCTAGCCAAACAAGGCCTTGTGGCCTTTCGCTTTCTTAACTGCTGAAACTCCCAACTAGAGGTTACGAAGAGTTTGTCAGCTTATTTTGATAAGCCAAAACAAAGAACAGGGGAGAGGAAGAGAGAAAATTGTGAGAGTTCTTGGAAAATTGAGAGGAAAGTTCTGAAAATTAAAAGAGGAAGAAGATTTATCAAGCAATCCGTATCATCGTCTAGATAATCTAAGCAAGAATCAAAGGTAAAAACCTAACTTTGAGTTCTTAATTTTATATTCTTTGAGTTTTCTTTAAAATGGGTTTTGGTTGATGATTTGATGAGATAATGGATATATATAAGTTTATAGATATGTATAATCTGTTGTGTTGCATCAATAGATGATTTTGTAGTATCAAATTCATGAAAACATGAATTAGAAGAAGAAAATTGAGTTTTGTAGTAATATGTATATTTTAGTCTATTTTGAGACTAAAATTGATGGTTAATTCATGTATAAAATCTGTAATTGATGATGGATTATGTTAGTGTTTTGAGAAACGAAAACGTTGCAAGTTGAATCAACCAAATTGGTTGAGTAACGAATCTGTAGTGATCGAATACGCTAAATTGTAAAAGTTTGTAAAAACTAGAATGAATTGTGATTTCAAGCCTTTAAATTGGTTGTTTAAGATGTTTAAGATGTTAGAATCGTGCTAGTAGGTTTGGGTAATGATCATATATGAATTATAGCGATTGGGTAATTTTAATTTGTTCTTAAAATGAAGAAATTTGGAGTTTTTGGCTTTGAATGTTCTGCAGTTCGCGAACTGCAAAAGTCGAGTTTCAGGTTCACCGCCCCGGCGGTAGAAATGAACTGAGTTCACCGCCCCGGCGGTATCGTCGCCCCGGCGATAAGAGTGAACTAGAATCCTCGCCCCGACGGTAGCCTGGCCTCGGCGAGAATTTTGTGAAGAAACCTACCGCCCCGGCGGTGATGCAGAAAATGTACCTTTGATATGATTTTAATGAAATGAAAAATATTTTTATTAGACTTAATAACACATTGTATTAGCACAGTTGGTGATTAAATATTGGGATTTAGTGAGTTCTAAGATTTAAGCATAAAAGGAAAGTGTAACAAGCTGAAGATTAGTTTAAGCAGTGTTAATAAACATTATATATATCTAATATGATGTAAAGACAAAGTTTAAGACCTAACTAAATGTTAGGTGTTAATTAAAGTGAGATGTAATAAAATGAAGGTTTATAAAGGGAACTTACTTTCTAAGTTGAGAATGGTATAGAGAATAAAAATGAAGGATTATGAAATGTAGAGTAGAGTAATACTAAGTATTGCTATGTGACTAATAAATGTTGTGCATGATTATATGTCGTGTAGGATGCGTGAAATACAGATAAGTATAAGCTGATTATGGTAATCGGTAATCTACGAATCAGGCAAGTCTTTCAGTTCCTATTTGTTATGTGAATTAATTGATTAACTGTCTTAATCATATGATGTAAAAGCATGATGCATTTTATATATGTTACATGTATGAGACGACAATGTCAAATTATGACTACGTTCGTTGAATGAAGAATGTTGATTGAGTTATGGAATTGTGACACCCCCAAATCCAGGTACTTAATTTCCACTGATTTGGTGTTCACTATAACATACATTCACATCTATCTACCCATAATTAAGAACAATTAAATAAACTTAAAGAAACATCTGCCCAAAATGGGTTACATCACCAAACTATTAAATAATCAAATCTCAGGTTATCTTAACCTTAATACATCAAATGCGGAATAAAATAATTTTAAACAAGTCTTGAATACAAATAAATATCAAGTGGATAATAAATCTCTTGCTACTTTGGCATCTTGCCCTTGCCTTTACTCGTGGACGGTTCGTCCTGCTTTTCTAGCTTAGCTGCAATGATTAATGCAAGAGTGAGCAAACAATTGCCCACAAGTACGATAACAATAATGTTTAAATGAAATAGATTTCAACTGAGGAATAATAATTTTCTGAATCTCGGTCAATAAATGATCAAAGTCTAAAAGCTTGTTTGAATGCTCGAATTAAAGAAAAATAGATTTCAAGATTTAGAAATTATATCTGAGGGTCACAAGACCTCGAACTATGTCCTAGGTTAACAAGTATTTCTACAGGAACCTTTAACAGTCATATAGACTATGGACCAACATCTCGTACTCAGGGGGATCAGCCCTTTGTACAATGTATTGTGCACAAATATTTTAACGCTGTCGCGTAAATAATCCCCTATATAAGGGTTGTTCATCTCAGTTTATCGTCTGAATCCGTACCAAAAGGAACTTGGCTTGGAACAAGTATAGAAAATATTCTAAGTCTTTGAAACGCTCATCAACTAAGGACTAGCTGATTCAATAAGGGTTTGCTAGTCTAGTTCATCAATAGTGTTTGTTCAGTAGAACTATACTCGAAATTTGAATAACAACAATGATTGGAATAAAGCTTAAGTACGTAGCATGATAGTAACCTTGCTTGAATATCAATAAGCTAAGGTCATAAGCATGCTCAATATAAATGAACTTGCATTGAATAAATTAACAAGTTAAAAGGAAAGAATAACTTGCTATAAGTAATTTTAAAGTTTAAGGAAGGAAAACTTGCTCAACGTAAAAGTAATAAGTTGAGATAAGGAACTTGCCTCAAGCGTAGATTACAAATTAAATATCTCACGATCCTTAAATAACCTATACATTTAATTATAAGATGGTAACATAATTAGTCACAAGTCTAAAAGCATTTTAGGCTTGCTTTTTATCTCATTTTATTATAATATCTCATTTAGCATACTATAACAAACAAGTATCAACCATCTTGAAATTTCATTAATCACTTAATACATTAATATAAGTTTAATTCTGTATCACAACTTCCAAGAAAAGAAAACAAAATAATAATAATAAAAAAAAAATTTTACAGCAATGATTCTCGCCGGGGCGAGAATTCCCTAAACAAAACTCTCGCCGGGGCGAGAATTCACTAAACAAAAAGCTCGCCGGGGCGAGACTTCGCCGGGGCGAAAATTCCTTTGCATTTTTCTCGTCGGGGCGAGAGACTCGGCAGTCATCTTCCCCAGCTCGCGAACAGTGAAAACTTAGGCCAAATTTGGCCAAAATTTTCCGAATTCTACCATCCAGTAAACAAATTAAATATACCCAGACATCATATATGATACAAAACATTTACCTAACATGTTTCTAACCAATCTAAGCATTATAAAACACATAATCAACCAATTTAAAACCAAAAATTCACTGTTAAACAATTTATTCAAGTTTTGGCCATTTTCATGAAATTAAACACTGTAACTTCATCTTTCAACCAATTAAAACCATTCTTCTTGCATTATTCTTATTTTTCATCATACAATCATAAACAATTATTAATTCACCGATTAATAACCAAATTGAATCATCAATTTTCATACAAATATGCCATACATGAAATAAAGCTATGTAAAACTAAGAACTCAATTCTAAAGCATGTCTTCATGAATTAATACTTCTAAATTAATTATTATTCATCATGTAATCATCTAACACATGATTACTATCAAATACACCAAGTAATTCATGTTTTAAGCAAGTAAATTTTATAAAGAGAACTAAAATAATGAAATACAGGAAAGAACTTAAAAAGGATTATACCTTCAATTGTTTAGAAAATTTGATTAAACTTCCTTGCTTGAATTCTTACTCCAATCTCCAAGCTTTTCTCACAATTTCTCTCTTTTCTCTCAACTCTCAAATTCACAGAGTTCTCTCAATTCTAACTCTCTCAATACTCTGTTCTTTGCTCTTCTTTCTTTTCTTTCTTAACTGGCGTAGTTTAGAAAAATAAAACTGATAAAAAAATAAAAACTGATAATTAATATAATAACGTATAATCTAAATTTAATCCATCAGTTTAAAATTTCAAAAGCCATAAGGCTATGTTTGGCAATTACAAAATAAAATAACCCATTATTTCTAACTAAAGGTCTTAAGGCCTTGTTTGGTAAAACACAAATAAAATAATCCATTATTTCTAAACAAAAGTCATAGGGCCTTGTTTGGTAAAACTGAATTAAACACTTTCTCATTTATTTTAATAAATCACCATAACATATAGTTTTAAAATGTCACACTTCTAATTTAATTGAACTTATTATTAAATAAATTCAATTAAACCTTATTAACTATATTAATAACTTATTTAACAAATAACAATAATACCAAATAAATTCTCTTATTCAAACAAATTATTTATTCAAATAAACCTTTTCATCATCTAATTTAATTATTAAATTAAATTAGAATAATCATAACAAATCACATTCAAATAACATTTAACATTATTAAACTTAACATATACCCATTTTACAAAAATTAAATAAATTATTTATTTAGCTTAATAAATTAATAAAAATATTTATATAATTCAATAAATATTTTTATTCAATCACAAAAATTGCATTCGTTACATCTTTCCCTCCTTAAAAGGATTCTGTCCCCAGAATCACAACGCAATTAAATCGTCCGTTACATTCTCCCCTCCTTACAAAGATTCTGTCCCCAGAATCGCAATATAAAGATTAAACAAATAATTGAGGAAAATTTTGCATCATTATCTCTTCGAGTTCCCACGTTGCTTCTTCAGCACTGTGGTTCCTCCAGATTACCTTAACGGAAGGTATCACTTTATTTCTAAGAACTTGCTCCTTCCTGTTCACTATCTGAACAGGTATCTCTTCATAAGACAAATCTTTCTCAAACTGTATTGGTTCATACTCTATTACATGTTTATAATCAGACTTATACGGTCGTAGCACCGATATGTGGAATACATTATGAATGTGGCCTAACTCACGAGGTAAAGCTACCTCATAAGCTACCTCATAAGCTACCTCACCCACCCGTTTCAACACCTCAAAGGGTCCAATGAATCGCGGACTCAGCTTACCCTTTTTACCAAATCTGATTTTTCCCTTCCAGGGAGATACTTTGAGGAACACAAAGCTCCCGACTTCAAATTCGCGATTTTGTCTGTGTTAATCAGCATACTTCTTCTGTCTGTCTTGAGCGGCTATTAGTTTGGCTCTTATCATCTTGACAATTTCAGCAGTTTGTTGTACCAGCTCGGGTCCCAATAGTCGTCGTTCACCAACCTCATCCCAGCATAATGGAGTTTTGCATTTCCTTCCATACAATGCTTCGTAGGGCGGCATGTCAATACTAGCGTGATGACTATTGTTGTAAGCAAACTCCACCAGAGGTAAATGATCATCCCAATTGCCTTTAAAATCCATGACGCACGCCCGAAGCATATCCTCCAACGTCTGAATTGTTCTTTCGCTATGGCCATCGGTTTGAGGATGATAGGCTGTACTCATTCTCAACTGCGTTCCCAAACAAGCTTGCAAACTCCTCCAAAATTTTGATATGAATCGTGGATCTCTGTCTGACACAATTGATACTGGAACACCGTGCCTCGAAATAATTTCCATGACATATAACTTCGCCAGCTGATCCAAAGTAAATCTGATTTTAATCGGCAAGAAATGCGCTGATTTTGTCAATCTGTCAACTATAACCCATATTGCATCATAACCCTTCTGAGTAGTCGGAAACCCTACCACAAAGTCCATTGTGATATGCTCCCACTTCCATTCGGGTATCTCCAAGGGCTGTAGCAAACCACTTGGTCGTTGATGCTCCGCTTTAACTCTCTGACAAGTGAGACACTTCGCAACACACTCGGCAACCTCTCTTTTAATGTTTGGCCACCAAAAATGTTGGCGAAGATCCTGGTACATTTTTGTACTTCCCGGGTGAATCGAAAATCTTGAACTGTGAGCTTCGTTCAAAATCTCTTCTCTGATCTCTGGCACTGACGGAACCCAGATTCTGCCCTCAAATCTCAGCATTCCTTCGGTATTGATTTTATATTTGAGCTCTTCACCTTCAAGCACTCTTTTCCGTATATTAATACACTCCTCATCCTTGAGCTGTGCTTCCTTGACTTTTTACACCAAAGTTGGTTGAGTTTCCATCTGGAACAATTTTTCATCAGGCTCTGCCAGATTCTTCACCTCTAACTCCAATTTAGCCATTTCCGCTACGAGCTTCTCCTGATCAGTTAACAAAAATAGTTTCTCCCGACCTTTTCTACTCAAAGCGTCGGCAACCACATTAGCCTTTCCCGGATGGTATAGAATTTCACAATCATAATCTTTGATCAATTCTATCCATCTCCTCTGCCGCATATTCAAATCCTTCTGCGTGAAAATATACTTCAGACTTTTATGGTCTGTATATATTTCACACTTCTCCCCATAGAGATAGTGCCTCCAGATTTTCAAAGCAAACACCACGGCTGCTAACTCCAAATCATGGGTCGGATACCTTTTTTCATAGTCTTTTAGTTGGCGCGATGCATATGCAATAACCTTACCATTCTGCATCAACACACAACCAAGTCCTTTATGTGATGCGTCACTGTACACCACAAAATTTCCTGTATCATCTGGTAAAGACAACACAGGTGCCGAACTTAGTCTCTTCTTCAGTTCTTGGAAACTCTCTTCGCACTTCTCCGTCCAAACAAACTTCACTGACTTTCTTGTTAAATTTGTTAACGGAGTGGCGATCCTGGAAAAATCTTGAATAAAACGCCTGTAGTATCCTGCCAAACGAAGGAAACTCCTCACTTCTGACGGAGTCTTCAGCTGATCCCAGTTCATTACAGCCTCGACTTTTGCTGGATCCACCGAAATCCCATCTTTATCAATAACATGTCCAAGAAATTGAACACGCTCCAACCAAAATTCGCACTTTAAAAATTTTGCATACAATTTCTCCTTCCTTAACGCCTCCAACGTCACCCTTAAATGTTCCACGTGTTCTTCTTGGGTTTTGGAGTAAACCAAAATGTCGTCTATGAATACCACCACAAACTTATCCAGAAATGGTTTGAAACACCCTATTCATTAAGTCCATGACTGCTGCAGGCGCATTCGTTAAACCAAATGACATAACCAAAAACTCATAGTGACCATATCTAGTTCGAAATGCCGTCTTTTGGTATGTCTTCCTTTCTCACCTTCAACTGATGGTATCCACTTCGCAGATCTATCTTCAAAAAAATATCTTGCTCCCTTTAATTGGTTAAACAGGTCATCGATTCTTGGCAACGGGTACTTGTTTTTGATCGTGACCTTGTTCAATTCTCTATAATCAATGCAAAGACGCATTGATCCATCCTTCTTCTTAACAAACAATACCGGCGCTCCCCATGGCGAAACGCTCGGTTGAATATACTTTTTATCTAGCAACTCTTACAATTGCACCATCAACTCCTTCATCTCTACCGGAGCCATTCTATATGGGGCTTTTGATATAGGGGCTGTGCCCGGTGCTAAATCAATTACAAACTCGATTTCCCTATCTGGCGGTAATCCTGGCAAATCATCAGGAAACACGTCCGCAAAATCCCTTACTACTGGTATCTCCTCCAGCTGTCGATGCCGATTTCTTCGTCTTTTCCAATTTTAGCCTTTTGATTAAATGATTTTTGGAAAAGGTCGGCATTGATGTCGACGAGGTTTTGAAAGATCGTTTTTTATGATGAGCTAATTAACCAGAGTCGTCAGTTGGTATATTTTGAAATGGATGTACCAAACTCATCCGAGTTTTCATTTTTTATAAATCGCTGGCTCATATGTGACTCCGAATTAATTGGTCTGCGAATCGAGATTCATAGAGTTCGGGGGCTTACTTAAGCGAGGGGAAGGTGTTAGGCACCCCCCGACTTTCCGTGAAACACGGTTACCGCAATCTTGATACTTTCCTATCCTTTAATTCATGAAATGTGTATATGTGCGTGTGTGTGTGTGTGCTTATGTGAATGTTGCGGTGAGTTTGTATGAAGAAACCATTTGGGTTTTGATGAAAAGTCGTGCTTTCTTTTGAGAATGCTTTTAGAATGTCATTTGGCTTAACGAGAAAGCTTTATGAGAAAGGTTCGATTTTAATTGTCAAAAACTTATGAGATTTTTCATTAGGTGTCGTTTTGGCAAAAACAAGAGTTTTCTAAACCTTCGTCAAAATAGGAATCGAGATCTATACGTTGCTTTCGTAAATAGCACGGTGGGCAACTTCTAGGATCTCTTTAACCCTATGCACAAAGATTTAATAAAAACGTTACTTATTTTTATAAAATCATTTTTGTGATGTTTGAAAACGATTTTTCCTTTAGCCTTCTCGTTTAATAGGAATCGACATTCATTAGCATTTCCAAATTTTTAGCCTCGTGGTGCTAATAGCCTAGTTTGATTGATTTTATGAAAATCTTATCATTTAGCTTTGAAATCAATTTCGTGTCATAAATCAAATCAAGCATTAAAATGCGTGGGGGCTATTCATGGGCATGTAAGCCATCCGAATAACCCCAATGCCCACAATCACATATTTCACTATTACGGGGCCTTAAACCCGATCTTCGACTTGATATCGTTTTAAGGCCCGACAATTACATATTTACAATAAAGGGTACATCAGCCCTATTACATACATCCAAAAATGTCCATCATCGGATTTGGACCACGGGGTCGCGTTCCTATGCTCACATCCAAAATTGCTACATCACTATAATATCCTAAAATAGCAATCTAAACAATCTATGCACGATACATTATAATGAGCTAAAGATTACATCAAACGGATATCATCGGGCCATTAGGGGGAATTTCGTTCCGATGAGACCCTCACTAATAGTCCCTAATCCATGGCTCCACAATAACATGTAAGAAAAACTACATTTAAGGTGATTCGGATGACAAAAGTTTAACAAAAATGGTATAACATAATGCTATAACAAAGGGTTTTTCACCTTGCAAATGATCCTCACAATATGTATGAACTTGTATATCGAGTAAAGTAGATAATATATGATATATAATCTCACAAAATGGGTACAATTCCTCACTATTTTCTCTCTTTTTTCTATTGATTTCCTCTTCTTTTTTGCTATTTTCTTCTTCTTTTTTCCAGCTACTGCCGCCTCCTCTCCCTCTTCTGTTTCTGGATGAAAACTGACCTGATAAGGGGTTGCCCTAGGCAGCCGCAAATTGATCTGCGGCTGGCCTCGGTTTCTCTGCGCCCGTCGCGCACTTCAGCCGTCCGCCGCGCACTCAATTATTTTAATCGTTTGGCCGCAGATCAATCTGCGGCTGGGTGGGCTGATTTTCTCAATTTTCAAGCCGCACCTCGATTCTCGTGTCGTATCGCTGATTTTTGCTGAAAGGCTTGTATTTTGCAGTCCAGAAATTACTAGAAGATGTGCCACATCATCCGGGAATGCCCATTTCAGACAACCCTGTTGTCACGCCGGTTTCGGCTGTAAATCATCGCGATGGCGTCGAATGTTCGTACTTGTCCATCCTTTGCTCTCGCAGGCCGGTTCATTTGACGAATTTGCCCTCCTGTCAGGGTTAGTATACGAAGTGCAAAATTTGGGTGTCTACAACTGCCCCTCTTTATCATGTTTATGAAATGTTAAATGGAATGAACAAGATAAAGAAATAGACACCCGATGCATGAATGACAGTGCATAAGAATGACAGTAAATACATGATGCAACACATGTGGCTTATGATGCAACATAAGATGTAATGCATGCAAAACATTCGTAAAAGGGTGTCAATGCGGATGATCGTCTCGTCGGGGTCGGTTCTCGTATCCGGTCACCCATCTCGTAATCGCCGGGTCTCGTCGCCGGTCGATCATCTCGTCGGGGTCGGGTCTCGTATCCGGTCACCCATCTCGTAATCACCGGGTTTCGTCGCTGGTCGATCATCTTGTCGGGGCCAGGTCTCGTATCCGGTCACCCATCTCGTAATCGCCGAATTTTGTCGCCAGTCGATCGTCTTGTCGAGGCCGGGTTTCGTCGCCGGTCACCCATCTCGTAATCGCCGGTTATCGTCGCCGGTCGATCGTCTTGTCGGGGCCGGGTTTCGTCGCCGGTCACCCATCTCATGATCGTCGGTTATCGTCGCTGGTCGATCATCTTGTCGGGGCCGGGTTTCGTCGCCGGTCACCTATCTCATGATCGCCGGTTATCGTCGCCGATCGATTGTCTCGTCGGAGCCGGCTATCGTCGCCGGTCACCCATCTCGTAACCGCTGGGTATCGTCGCCGGTCGATTGTCTTGTCGGGGGCCGGGTATCGTCGCCGGTCACCCATCTCGTAACCGCCGGGTATCGTCACCGGTCGATTGTCTTGTCGGGGCCGGGTATCGTCGCCGGTCACCCATCTCGTAACCGCCGGGTATCGTCACCGGTCGATTGTCTTGTCGGGGCCGGGTATCGTCGCCGGTCACCCATCTCGTAACCGCCGGGTATCGTCGCCGGTCAATTGTCTTGTCGGGGCCGGGTATCATCGGCGGTCACCCATCTCGTAACCGCCGGGTATCGTCCCCGGTCGATTGTCTTATCGGGGCAGGGTATCGTCGCCGGTCACCCATCTCGTAACCGCCGGGTATCGTCGCCGGTCGATTATCTTGTCGGGGCCGGGTATCGTCGTCGGTCACCCATCTCGTAACCGCCGGGTATCGTCGCCGGTCGATTGTCTTATCGGGGCCGGGTATCGTCGCCGGTCACCCATCTCATAATCGCCGGGTATCGTCGCCGGTCGATTGTCTTGTCGGGGCCGGGTATCGTCGTCGGTCGCCCATCTCGTAACCACCGGGTATCGTCGCCGGTTGATTGTCTTGTCGGGGCCGGGTATCGTCGCCGGTCGCCCATCTCGTAACCACCGGGTATCGTCGCCGGTCGATTGTCTGGATCTCAGCCCTTCCCAGGGGTTTGGTTGTTTGGATCTCAGCCCTTCCCAGGGTGTTAGTTGTTTGGATCTCAGCCCTTCCCAGGGTGTTAGTTATTTGGATCTCAGCCCTTCCCAGGGTGCTCACCATCTTGTTGTGGTTTGCTTGGATGCCTTCCCAGGTTTGCTCACCACCTTGTTGTGGTTTGCTTGGATGCCTTCCCAGGTTTGCTCACCACCTTATTGTGGTTTGCTTGGATGCCTTCCCAGGTTTGCTCACCACCTTGTTGTGGTTTTGCTTGGATGCCTTCCCAGGTTCACTTCTTATTTGGATACCATCCCTTCCCAGGGGTCGTTGATTGGTTGGATACCAGCCCTTCCCAGGGTCATTTATTGGTTGGATATCAGCCCTTCCCGGGGGTCGTTGGTTGGTTGGATACTAGCCCTTCCCAGGGGTCATTGATTGGTTGGATACCAGCCCTTCCCAAGGGTCATTAATTGGTGGGATACCAGCCCTTCCCAGGGGTCATTGATTGGTTGGATACCAGCCCTTCCCAGGGGTCATTGATTGGTTGGATACCAGCCCTTCCCAGGGGTCATTGATTTGAGTGATTTTTTGGAAATGGGATGTGTGATCGGCTTCTGTCCTGGATCTCCCACCAACATCGTCCACGTACCATGCCGCAAAAGCCATCACAGTCTGATTATTTGTGACGTTGAAAGCGACGTGCTTGTACTTTCCCCTGGAGATTTTCATTTTGATCGTACCTGTATGCATGAAAAAGATGTTATGCATGATCTGGCAGATATGTTATGGACAGATGCATGCGCACAACATATGTTTTAGATAGAAATGACCCCTGTTCAGTCAAATGATACGATTTGACCGTCGTCATTGTTTGCCAACATTTGATTGGATCACGTCTCGTCGTGAAGTGTAGTTTCTAGACTTCAACATTGGTTTGGTACCCTGCCTGTTCTTGGTCGTCTTCATTTCATCGAGTTGAGGCAGTCTGTTTCACTCTCTGTGATGATCGACAGCTATGTTGGGCTCCTTAGCCTTTTGATCATTTCTGCCGGCCGATATGTTGTTGTCCCGCATTACATCATCCTTGTATATGCTCATGTACATGGATCATTTGGATGTCGAGGCAGTGATAGTCAGGATTGGGGAGAGGCCCAATGACGAGAAGTTCTGTGCAGCCTCAGCTTCCTTCCATTTCACGATTCTTAACTGCCCCTGCCTTGGTGCGTGTCGCTACCAAGAATTTCTATCGAAAACTCGCGATGTTGACCGTGCTGAGTTATCCACAGCTCTGCAAGATCCTGCATATCAGATGACTAACAAATGCCAAAACTTGAAGGCTCGGGCCGTTAGTGTTAGTTCAACACAAAGATATTATAATCTCGAGAAAAGAGTAAATGCAGTTAAAGCACATGAAATTGAATATCTGTTGATCGCGCAATCTAGCGAGTTGTGAACCGTGAATGTACCAGATTGGAAGTTATTTTCAATCCCTCGTGAGTTGATGATTTTCTATTTAACGAGTTATGAAATCGTAAGAACACCTTCAAGCATTCATGGTCATTGTACGTGAGTAAGGTCGGATTCGAAAGAACTACCTTCCCTCGTTAAAGGTACTCTGTCTCCATTCTCAACAATGTTCTTAGCAGGATTGACGTCATATGACAAATGCACTGTGCGATGCAGCATTCAGTAGGGGTTTCTCTTCCATGACTTCTTGTTTAAGGCCGAGAGTTTTTCGTGTTATCTTTTCTCTTTATTAGCCCACTTCACTTGTCTCGTTTTCTTAGGCTATTCAAAGTTACCCATTTAACGAGTTTTGGACCAATGACTCCCAAACCAGACGGTTTTGGGGCATTAGGTGTACAGACACCCCTTCGGGTTTATTTACTCGAGTAACAAAGGCCACGGTTCGAGACAAGCTGGTGCACCATTCATTCTTTGCTTGACCTTGCGCAAGATTCGTTTTCTTAGGCTTGAGTTACCTATGTAGCGAGTGTTAGGCCGGTGACTCCCAAACCAGACGGCTTTAGGGCACCAGATGTAGAGACACCCCTTAGGCTTAATTACTCGAGTAGCCCATGCCACGATTCGAATCTGCTCGGCCTCCTCTACTATAATGCTCGTTTTCTTAGGCTCTGAGTTACCCATGTAACGAGTGTTGGGCCAGCGACTCCCAAACCAGATGGCTTTAGGGCACCAGGTGTAGAGACACCCCTTGGGCTTAATTACTCGAATAACCCAGGCCACGATTCGAGACATTAACTTGATAATCATTTATCGTCTGACTTCTTGATATTAGCTTGATAATTATTGACTGTCTGACTACGTGTTAATCGCCATCAACGTCGTCATAGTTTTATACCCCACAACTGAAAGTTTGTGCAAATGCAAAGTGAAGGCTGTCACATGAGGTCGATTCTGTCGCAAACGTTGCTTTGAATTAAGGCTTTGTACCCGCTCAAAAGGTTGAATAGCCTTCTTCATCTAATCATACTCACAATCGTGCTCCACGGTTGCTTGTCAGAATTAATCCGATTCCTATCAAGCCAAATAAAATCCCCTTTCACGCGGATCATCGTATCCCGGGAAAACTATGCTTGACAAATGCCAGATGATCGTACCATTGAAGATTGAATTGACATGAGGTAGCATTTGATGATGATGGTGCATGTTGATGGGATTGTTGCATGGGTGCCAATTTGCACATCATCATTTCCTGGGTAGTTGACAAATGCCCCAGTGTTAAGTTGCCTTTCTTGTGATCTCCCTCGTACTGGTCGCATCGGTATCTCGCTGGGCTGACAAAAGATCCGGTCCGTTGACTTGTTGAAAGGTTTGGGGGATTTTTGATTTTTGATTTTGATTTTTTTTTTTTTAGAGTGGTTTCACAGAGTTAGAATTAACGGGTTGGGGAAAGCCTTCCCGTCCATTCCTTGTAAGATGAGGGCTCCCCAGAGAGGATTTTTTTTTTTTATCGTGACGGCTCCTTTTGATTTAGAGCGAAACCCCATAGCTTCGTCTTGGCAGGGCGCGATCCTTTTGAGAACTAAATCGTTTATTTTGAATTTCCGGGATCGTACCCTCTTGTCGTATGCCCGGGAGATGCGTAAGGGGCTGCCCCTGCAAATGTGCGAACTGAGGTTTGATAGGCAAACAGGGTGAGCGACAATAAATCCGGCCATCCCCGATGATTGGCGGACATTCTTCCCATGATCGTCCTTGTGTTTTATTTGTAGCCCCCACTGCCCCATTCATCTTGGGCCGGTAAATGACTGAATCAAAATGTTTGATCTTGAATTTGTCGCATATCTCCTCCTTGAGGGCATCATTCAGATTTCTATAGTCGATGTGGCCCCTTACTTCTCCTCCAGGCTGTGGTAACGGGATTCTGTTGGAAAGCCATTCAAGGTAAATAGACACCGTGATGATTCCTGCTTTAAACCGCTTGATAATCTCGTCCCCTACTTTCAACCTCCATTCAGGCTTCAACGTTCTCAACTTTTGCTTAACTGGTCGGAAACCCTCCTTGATGGGCAGTCGATGTCCTACAACGTTTGTGGACAATCCAATCACGTCACCACGGGACCAAGCAAACATATCTCCATACAGGCTCAACAACTCGGCTTCTTTTTTTTTTTATTGTCGAATTTGCCCCTACTCCAGGTTCTTTGTGATCGTCAGAGGTTCTGATGTTTGATGGCGATGGTTTGGCCTAAGTCGGGTTTGGGTTTATCTTCGACCCATCCTTTGATCTCGTCAGGTGTATTGTCGATATCTGTCTCGTCCTGCATCAATCCCCATCAGATCGAAATCTAGCTCTATACCAAAATCGTGATCCTCCTTCAAATTTGGCCTATCGCTTGTCAGGCTAGAATGCCTCAAATCGGGGTACCTGACATAAAACAAAAATGCTTGTCATATATATAAAATATTTCAGCACATGATCTTCATGATCTTCTTTTTGGATAACATGACAAAATGACATGAGCGTGCAGGGATTGAAATAAAACTCAGAATTTTAAAACCCATTGATCTTCTACTGGCCGGGATTTACTGCCATACTCCTGGATTTACCCCTTCCTAGATATCACCTGCTGCACGGTCCAACTGGCCACGGTGAGGTCAAGCAATGGAGCTCATTAGGGGGTGCATGGATCGCATTGGCATGCATCTGGCATTGATGGCATTTCCTGACATAAGCATCGCAGTCAGTTTTCATGGTTAGCCAGTAGTGACCCGCTCACAGGATTCTCTTTGCCAAAAATGTTCTGCTCATATGGGCTCCGCACACATCGCCATGTACGTTGTTCATTTGTCTGTGGGCTTCTTCGGCCTCCAGATATCTCAGCAGTCCCGTAGCTAGGTCCCATTTATGCCCTTTGGTGCTGTATATTCCCATGGCCTGCCGGATGACCAATTCGAGTCTCCAACTACTATCATCTTTTTGATTCCCATTCCCAGGGCTAATCTCAGTCCTAGGATGAATCCCTCGTATTCGGCCGTATTGTTGGAGTGGTAGAACTGTAATTTCATGGATATCGGCCTCTGCCATTTGGATGGATGGAGTATAGACTTTATGGCCTCTTAGTTGGGTCGTAGGGGCAATCTCGCAAAACAAACAAGGGCCGTAGTTTAGTACTGTGCCAGTTACAAGTTGGCAGATGCATGTCAACACTGATGCATGATTATTATTATTATTATTTTTTTATTTTTTTTTGGTGGTCGAATATACCCCTACTTCGGGTTCTTTGTGATCGTTATGCCACGCCTTCACGGTTCTCTAATCTTATCCTGTAAAACAAGGTCACTGTTTGATGATAGGATAGTATTTAGAAATTTTAGAAAACCTTGGTACGTGGCACGGATTGCCTTCCTGCAAAAACCATGTCAGTATTCTCTTTATATGTGCAGGTGATGTAATCACATGATACATGACATATTTATTACGATGATGACGGTATGACAGTTGTATGCCATTTACATGACATTTATTTATTTGACTGAATGATAAAAGGGCATGAAGAAGCTTCCCTTTCGTTAGGTTTATCAGAGGCTGACCTACCCTAGGGTTACTCTCGCGGGCTTTTCGGCATGAAGGTCCCCAAATCTTCGCAATCTACTCGTCTGAATCCTTTCGATTGGAGCGGATTTGGGTGGTGCGTTTCCTGAGCCATCTCCGGGGAGCAGCCCCTTCGAGTCCAGTAATAAGCAACCGACAGGTTCGCCTCAGGAGGAGGTACTCTCTCAACATACATTCACATTCATCGTCCTCACCGTATGCGTATGATTGCTTTTAAAGTAAAGTCATTCCATTCAACCATTCATTCATTGGTAAAACACATTCACACAACAACAGGTCAAAATATCGCACGCACACACACATTCATGAATTTTAAAGGATAGGACAGCATCAAGACTTGAACGCGGCTTAAGCCCTCTAATGTCCCCAGCAGAGTCGCCAGCTGTCGATGCCGGTTTCTTCGTCTTTTCCAATTTTAGCCTTTTGATTAAATGATTTTTGGAAAAGGTCGGCATTGATGTCGACGAGGTTTTGAAAGATCGTTTTTTATGATGAGCCAATTAACCAGAGTCGCCAGTTGGTATATTTGAAATGGATGTACCAACTCATCCGAGTTTTCGTTTTTTGTAAATCGCTGGCTCATATGTGACTCCGAATTAATTGGTCTGCGAATCGAGATTCATAGAGTTCGGGGGCTTGCTTAAGCGAGGGGAAGGTGTTAGGCACCCCCCGACTTCCGTGAAACACGGTTACCGCAATCTCGATACTTTCCTATCCTTTAATTCATGAAATGTGTATATGTGTGTGTGTGTGTGTGTGCCTATATGAATGTTGCGGTGAGTTTGTATGAAGAAACCATTTGGGTTTTGATGAAAAGTCGTGCTTTCTTTTGAGAATGCTTTAGAATGTCATTTGGCTTAACGAGAAAACTTATGAGAAAGGTTCGATTTTAATTGTCAAAAACTTATGAGATTTTCATTAGGTGTCGTTTTGGCAAAAACAAGAGTTTTCTAAACCTTCGTCAAAATAGGAATCGAGATCTATACGTTGCTTTCGTAAATAGCACGGTGGGCAACTTCTAGGATCTCTTTAACCCTATGCACAAAGATTTAATAAAACGTTACTTATTTTTATAAAATCATTTTTGTGATGTTTGAAAACGATTTTTTCCTTTAGCCTTCTCGTTTAATAGGAATCGACATTCATTAGCATTTCCAAATTTTTAGCCTCGTGGTGCTAATAGCCTAGTTTGATTGATTTTATGAAAATCTTATCATTTAGCTTTGAAATCAATTTCGTGTCATAAATCAAATCAAGCATTAAAATGCGTGGGGGCTATTCATGGGCATGTAAGCCATCCGAATAACCCCAACGCCCACAATCACATATTTCACTATTACGGGGCCTTAAACCCGATCTTCGACTTGATATCGTTTTAAGGCCCGACAATTACATATTTACAATAAAGGGTACATCGGCCCTATTACATACATCCAAAAATGTCCATCATCGGATTTGGACCACGGGGGTCGCGTTCCTATGCTCACATCCAAAATTGCTACATCCACTACAATATCCTAAAATAGCAATCTAAACAATCTATGCACGATACATCAAACGGATATCATCGGGCCATTAGGGGGAATTTCGTTCCGATGAGACCCTCACTAATAGTCCCTAATCCATGGCTCCACAATAACATGTAAGAAAAACTACATTTAAGGTGATTCGGATGACAAAAGCTTAACAAAAATGGTATAACAATAATGCTATAACAAAGGGTTTTTCACCTTGCAAATGATCCTCACAATATGTATGAACTTGTATATCGAGTAGAGTAGATAATATATGATATATAATCTCACAAAATGGGTATAATTCCTCACTATTTTCTCTCTTTTTTCTCTTGATTTCCTCTTCTTTTCTGCTGTTTTCTTCTTCTTTTTTCCAGCTGCTGCCGCCTCCTCTCCCTCTTCTGTTTCTGGATGAAAACTGACCTGATAAGGGGTTGCCCTAGGCAGCCGCAGATTGATCTGCGGCTGGCCTCGGTTTCTCCGCGCCCGCCGCGCACTTCTGCCGTCCGCCGCACACTTAATTATTTTAATCGTTTGGCCGCAGATCAATCCGCGGCTGGGTGGGCTGATTTTCTCAATTTTTGAGCTGCACCTCGATTCTCGTGTCGTATCGCTTATTTTTGCTGAAAGGCTTGTATTTTGCAGTCCGGAAATTACTAGAAGACGTGCCACATCATCCGGGAATGCCCATTTCAGACAACCCTGTTGTCACGCCGGTTTCGGCTGTAAATCGTCGCGATGGCGTCGAATGTTCATACTTGTCCATCCTTTGCTCTCGCAGGACGGTTCATTTGACGAATTTTCCCTCCTGTCAGGGTTAGTATACGAAGTGCAAAATTTGGGTGTCTACACCAGCTTCACACTCACCTTCCTGGTATCGACTATGTAGGCTAGATATCCTACACATCCTTGTCTCAACATCTTTTCTGGCCTGCATCATCGTCAGATAACTCGTTTGTCTAGGCGACTTGCTATCATAAAACACTACCTTTTGACGGAGTCATAAGGTTCACACACTTCTTTTGACAAATCAATAACTGCCCCATGGTTGAACAACCAATCCATTCCCAGAATGACGTCAAACTCCCCAAGACGAAATTGGGATCAAGTTGACAGTCATCACATGACCCTTAATATCTACCTGACAGTTCTTGTGGACAAACTTAACAGGAATCACCTCCCTATTTGCAATTTCTATATTCATAGGGTAAATCTAATTCTTCCTGAGGTAACTCTAATTTTCTTAGCAAAATCATCGGATATAAATGAGCAAGTAGCACCCGAGTCAAACAATACATAAGCATTAACATTATTGACTGGAATGATATCCTGACACTACTTCCTTTGATTGCACAGCATCCTGCACCGTCATATTGAACGTTCGAGCGGTAGGTTCAGTTTGGGCTGTGCCGGTCCTGTGATAGTAAGATTGCCACCACAAGCCACCGCTGTTTCCTTTTCCTGCACTGGCTCCACCTGTAGTTGCTTTCTGTAGGACAGTCTCGGGCAAAGTGATCCTTCGACCCGCAAATGAAACATGCTCCTTTCTTCGATTAGGGCAATTTGGTGAAATATGACCCTCTTGTCCACAGTTGAAGCATTACCCTCTTACCCTTCAAACAAGCACTCATATGGCTCTTTCCACAGTTGCTGCACACCTCCACCTTCTTCTTCTGATTACCCTGCTGACTTCCCGCAGAGTTACTATCATTCCATTACCTCTTCTGATTACTGCCACCCCCCATGGCTACCACTTGCCTTGTTTTTTCACTTTCATTCTTCTTCTTCCTCTACTCCTGAATGAACTTGGACAACGCATCACTGACTCATACAGCGATAATTGCATATACTAACAAAGCCGCAAATAAGTTCATTAGAAACAACGAAACTTGACCATATAAACAGTGCTACAATCCAAGATCAAATCTACTAGCCTTTCGCTCATCCGTGTTGACTTGGTATGGCGCAAACCTCGCCAACTCGTTGAATTTTGCTGCATACTCAGGTACCGTCATATTACCTTGCTTTAGCTCTAGAAAACTGCACCTCCATTTGATTCTGAGCACTTGCCGGGAAATAGGTTTCGAAAAATATCTCCTTAAACCGCTCCCACGAAATAATCCCTTGGCCACCTCGAGTCTTATTTGCTTGCCACAAGTAGCTAGCTTCTGATTTCAGCATAAAGGTTGCAAATGCCGTCTTTTGGTCCTCATTGACCCTAGTGACATCAAACACCTTCTCTATCTCCATGACCCAAGGTCTGTGCTTCAATCGGATTCATGGATCCGTGATACTCCGGAGGTCCGACTGCTTTGAAGTCTTTAAAGGTCGTAGCCTGAGCTTGGGGTTGATTTGCGAATGCTCCAGTTAATAGATTCCACTAACTGCTGCATTGGATTAGTGTTAGCTTCTTCGTTGTTTGTAGATCCCTCAGGAGTTTGTTGACGGGTTGGTTGTCTTCTTGGCGGTCATCTTACTGTTAAAAATTCGCGCTATTAGATTATTATTCAATTGCTTAAACATTTAAGTCTTAACTTAAACATTTATAAGACAATACTTAAAACACATAAACACATCTGATAAACTTTCACATTTTATTCATTAACTGCTTTCAAAACATAATACAAATAACATCATTTATCCTGAAATCACAAAGTTTCAGGATTACATCATTATTCTATCCCATTATAGAAACTGGGATTACAAATTTATTCACTTCATAAATTTCATAATAACACAACTAATCATAATCTATGATGACATCCCACGACCGCACAGCTTCCTGGCGTTCCTGCTCCATAATACGAGTCACCATCCTTCGATCCACCATATCTGGATGACGGATGAACTCGATCCAGAGCTCTATCCACTGTGGAGTGAAAAATATACTCCCATATCATCAATCTTGGCCTTCTTTGACCGCACCTCACATTCAACACGATCTGTGCGGTTAGCCTCCCTCAACCAAGCGGTCTCAGCTCTCGCCCGCTTAGCTGACTCCTCTTTCAACTCATCTCGTACAAATTTCATTTTTGGCTATCAGCTGTCCTCGTCGATACTCAGACTGTGCTAGCCTCTGCTCAGCCTCAGCAAGACGTGATGAAAGGTCTTGGATCTCAGCATCCTTTCTGCTCTAGAGTGACTTGACGTTCCGCAGCCTGTTCCTCTAACTCCTCCTTTTCACTCTTCTACATGAACCAGCTTCCATTCCACATCTCTAAGATGTATATCGAGCTCCTCAATCTCACTACTCTTCTGCTCCAAGGCAGTCTGTCGCTCTGCCAGCTGCCTCTCTAACTCCTCCACTCTGTCCTGCAACTCTATGTTGCGATCATGACACCTGCTCGTAACATCTGAACACCTAAGGAAGATAGTGATATCCCCTCAGGGTCCTCCTCCTCCTCAACCTCTTCAGGTTCCTCCTCAGGGTCCTCCTCAGGGTCAGTCTCAGGCTCATACTCGTGGCCTATAACTGTAATCAATGGGGATGGCTCCCTCCTGCACTAGCTGCTCATGAACTACGTGAATATCTTGGGACTCCTCACTCCCTAGCCTGGTTGGGCTCTCCTCTATCAGTCATCCTGACAACAAAATTTTAAGTTTTAATTACTAATCGATAATACTCGCGAGGACATAAGATATTTTATGATTTCAATGAGTGTGTTATGCAATGATCGTTGGAGAAAGGAAATGAATACGTTAAGGGATTAAAGAATATATAATACTCGAAGTGTTTCAAGTTTAAGTGAAGGTGATGAAATAAAACCTACGCTAAGGTAATGTGCTGAAGTTATTCAACGATAATTGTGAAAGAGATTTAGTGAAAACTGAGTAAGGGAGGTTTCGTTGATTCCGAGGACGGAATCCTTATAAGGAAGGAAGGATGTGACAACCCCGGATTTTCAAAAGTTATTAAATAAGAATTTAATAAATAAAATTCTTGTTACGAGATGTTTTGGGTTTGAATATATGTATATATGTGATATGTATTGTGGAAATATGTGATTTGATGTGAAGAGAATTATATGTTCGTGTATTTGAGAGAAGAGGCTTAATAGTTAATTAAACTATTGAATGAAGTGAAGGAAATTGATACGAAAAGATATTTACTAAATATTAGAAAGTTTAAAAATTATATGGTGAAATAATATATTTTAATTATTATGCCTTGTTAGCAAAGAAAATTGTTATGGATTATATTTCATAATAATGTGAATAATTCCACTTGATTTAAAATAGTGAATTAATGTAAATATATATTTGTTTTTGATAAAACGAGAAAACAATATGTTACATGTTAATGTATTACGATTGTTGAATTTCATAAATGGATAAAATATTTATTGAGTAGGAAATAAATATTTTTAATTGGGATGTTTATTTAATAAAATAAATATTTGATGAAGAATATTGTGTGATAATTTATTTGTATGAGAATATTAAGTAAAGTGATAATAAATATTTTTATACGTGATGCGTATTTTATTATGCATGGATGTTTGATAAGATGTTGGTAATTTATTAATGAGAGGATGAAATAATTTTTATTAAATTATTTATTAAGGGAAAGATGATTTTATTAAACAAAATTATTTATTAAATAAAAATTATATTTAAGCGTGACCAAATGTTATCATATAGTAAGAGTTTTATAAAAATAAAATAAAGGGTGTTTTAAAGGGTCAGCCAAACATGGCCTTGTGACCCTTGGTGTTTGTAACCACTGAGCCCCTTGAATTTCATAAACTGCTAAGCCTTTAGTTTTCACGTTAAAAAAAAACTCAGAAACAAGAAGGAAAAAAGAGAGAATGGGAGAATTCTCTGTGAATTGGGAGTGAAGGTTTAGAAATCAAAGAAGGAAGAAGGAGGATAATCAAGTAATCAAGCCCTCCTAATTGTGTAACTAAGCATAGAAGAAATCAAAGGTAAATTCTCAAATTGCTAGTTTTTATTTTTCTAAAAACTAGTTCTCTGTGATTGGTCTTGATGATTAATTTGTTGAGAAGTTGGTTATATATGTTGTTAGATTTGTGATACTCTAATTATATATTGATTATAAACGATTTTGATTGAATTAAAATCATGAAACTATGTTTAGTTAGACTTTTAGAAATTTACAGAGAAGAAATATGTGAATACGACTTAAATGTATGAAAATTAATGTTTAATTTGAGTAATAATCTGTGAATTGGCGGTGGATTGTTGTTATGCGTTAAAAAACGAAAACAACGGAAGTTGAACGGACCAAATTGGTTTCAGAAACGAATCCGTAGCGAGTGATTGCCGCTAAATTTGTAAAATTTATAAAATTAGCATGAATATTGATATTTGAGGCTTGAAAATTGGTTGATTAAGATGTTTTAAGATGTTAGAATTGTTATAAACATGTTGGGTATTGATTCTATAAAGATTATAATATTTTGGGTATGTCTAAATTGTTGTTAAAATGAAGAAATTGGGAAAATTTTGGTCTGAAAAATTCTGCAGTTCGCGAACTGCAGAATCTGGAATTCATGAAGCTCGCCCCAGCGAGCTCAACAAGCCAAAATAAAATAATTTATTTTATTAATAAATAATTTTATTAATAAAATAATTTATTTTATTTCATAACTGCTAAGCCTTTAGTTTTCACGTTAAAAAAACTCAGAACAAGAGAAAAAGAGAGAGTGGGAGAATTCTCTGTGAATTGGGAGTGAAAGTTTAGAAATCAAAGAAGGAAGAAGGAGGATAATCAAGTAATCAAGCCCTCCTAATTGTATAACTAAGCATAGAAGAAATCAAAGGTAAATTCTCAATATTTATTATTTAATATTTATTTTGTAGTATGATCATTATGTATGATATGTTTAGTCCAAATGATTATGATTATGATTTAGATGATGAACATGTTATCTATGTGCTATGTGATGCATGCAAACTGTTAGATTTTGCCTGAGCTGTCGAGCTCATTCTTGCAAATAATCCCTTTTGCATGTTAAAGATTCAAGGTAACATTATGTGCTACCCAAATAGCATGGATCGAAATGATGCATGAAGATTAAATGTTTTAGTTGAAGTTATTACCTGAATTATGTTAAGTTTTCAATAATTGTGTTTATGTTGAGTTGTAAAGTTTGTATTGAGGTGTAAACTTTTGTAATAAGTTTGACAAGGCGAGTCATGATATTAACATGATTCTAAGACATTTTGATGTAAAGGTTGAAAATTTTGGGATCGAGAATGATTTGTAATAGAAAAGTTTGAATTATTCCGCATTTTTATTAAGTTTAACATTGAGCAATGTTGTAAAGTAAGAATGAGGATGTATTGTTAACGACCGATGTGGAGTGTTGGATTGTTCAGAATTTGAGGTCGTTTACATACATGATCGCCGACATTGAATTCCTCGTCTCTTCGATGAAGATTGGCATAACTCTTTTGTCGATCTTGAGTTGTTTGTATACATTGTCGGATCATTTGGATCTTTTTTGTAGTCATACGTATCAACTCGGGTCCCAACAATTTTGCCTCACCTACTTCATCCCAACATGCTGGAGATCAGCACGTTCGTCCATACAACGCCTCGAAGGGAGCCATGCCTATACTTTCTTGATAACTGTTATTGTAAGAGAATTCCACCAATGGCAAGTATTTGTCCCAACTTCCTTTAAAGTCTAGTATGCAGAGTCTTAATAGATCTTCGAGGGTTTGAATAGTCCTTTCCGATTGCCCATCTGTCTGGGGATGGTATGCAGAACTGAATCGTAATTCAGTGCCTATAGCTTTTTGCAAGCTGACCCAAAAATCGTGAAGTGAATCTAGGATCTCGATCAGAAACTATGGATACTGGCATGCCATGCAATCTGATAATCTCGCTTATATACATACTAGCAGGACGCTCAATTGAATAGTTTTCTTGTATAGGCAAGAAATGAGTACACTTGGTCAATCTATCTATAATGACCCAAATTGCGTCTAAGCCTTGAGAAACTTTGGGAAGACCTGTCACGAAATCCATGTTGATGTGTTTCCACTTCCATTCTAGAATCTCAAGTGGTCTCAAGTACTTGATGCTCTGCTTTGACACGTTGACAAGTTTAAACATCTTGCGATAAAACTCTGCAATCTCTCTCTTCATATTGTTCCACCAAAATGTATGTCGAAGATCACGATACATTTTGGTACTTCCAGGGTGGATTGCAAACGGTGTATTTGTGTTGTGTGCCTCCATCATGATTTTGTATTTCAAGTCAGGGTCCTTAGGAACACACAGTCTAGAGTTGATTCGAAGTATTCCGTCTTCGTCGACTCTTGCTTCTAGAATAGCACCTTCTGGTACTTTTTCTTTATATTCATCAACTCCGAGTCTGTATAACTTGAGCAGCTTTAATTTTGTCGATTAAAGCCGGTTTCTACCCGTATATGTGCGATCTTCACGTGGGTTCTTGGAGTCTTTAACTCTATCTCCATCCTTTGTAAATCATCCAAAATGGGCCTTTGCGATGTCAGTAACGCACTCGTACTTGCATATGATCTTCTACTCAATGCGTCAGCTACTACATTCGCCTTTCTAGGATGGTATTGGATGGTATGGTCGTAATCTTTCAACAGCTCGAGCCAACGCCGCTATCGCATGTTGAGTTCCTTCTAGGTGAAGACATATTTGAGACTTTTTATGGTCGGTATAGATCTCCACTCTCTCTCCATACAAGTAATGTCTCTAAATCTTCAACGCGAAAACGACTGCTGCCAACTCTAGATCATGAGTAGGATAATTCCTCTTATATTCCTTGAGTTGCCGAGACGCATAGGCTATAACCTTCCCATGTTGCATGAGAACACAACCTAGTCCTTTGCTTGAAGCGTCGCTGTAGATGACAAATCCTTCCGATCCTGATGGTATTGCCAATACATGTGCTGAAATGAGTCTTCTTTTGAGTTCTTGAAAACTCTTCTCGCATTCTTTGCTCCATTTGAATGTTGTGCTTTTCCGAGTTAGTTGAGTTAATGGAATGGCTATTCGAGAAAATCCTTTTACGAATCTCCGATAATAACCAGCTAGACCCAGAAAGCTTCGTACTTTAGTTACTAACTTAGGTTGTTCCCAATTTGATACTGCTTCAATCTTCGTCGGGTCAACTGAGATTCCTTGTTTAGAAACTAAGTGACCAAGGAATGTAACTTCCTCAAGCCATAATTCATATTTCTTCAACTTAGCATATAGCTTGTTTTCACGAAGCTTTTGGAGTATTAGCCTTAAGTGTTGCTCATGATCTTCACGACTTTTAGAATATATGAGAATGTCATCAATGAAGACAACCACGAATTGATCCAAATATTCCTTGAATATCCGGTTCATCATATCCATGAAAGCAACAGGAGCATTAGTCAATCCAAAAGACATGACTAAGAATTCATAATGCCCGTATCGAGTTCTAAAGGCAGTCTTTGGAATGTCATCAGCTTTAACTTTCAACTGATGATACCCAGAACGGAGGTCGATCTTTGAAAAGAATTGAGCACCTTGTAACTGGTCGAACAGGTCATCAATGCGAGGGTAAACGGGTACCTATTTTTGATGCTGACATGGTTTAACTCCCGGTAGTCAATGCAAAGTCTCATACTCCCGTCTTTCTTCTTTACGAATAAAACAGGAGTACCCTAAGGCGTTTTGTACTCGGGTGTATGAAACCGCTGTCTAACCAATATCCTGTAGTTGGACTTTTAACTCTTGAAGTTCAATAGGAGCCATTCGATATGGGGTTTTGGAAATGAGTTTTGTACCGGGTTCGAGGTCGATACAAAATTCGATTTCACGGTCTGGGGGTAGGCCCAGGAAGCTCTTCGGGAAATACGTCAAGGAACTCATTAACAACAGAAATATTATTCAAAATCTGACGTACTTTTGTTTAAATCCGTTACATGGGCTAAGAAAGCTTAGCATCCGTTTTTCAATAAACGAATGGCTTTATGACTAGAAATGACGGTTATTGATTTCAATGGTTTGGTTTGCTTAAATTCGCATAATAGGTTGATTAGGAATATGAAAACTAATGACCTTACGAAAGCAATCAATTTTAGCATGATGAGTAGTTAAACCAATCAATTCCTAAAATCACAATCAAAATTCATGCATGTTCAAGGAGATAAGATCAACAGGTAATGCGAGGGTGCCGATTTGAACAAAACAAGATTTATAAAATGTAGATGTAACGAATGTTTGTGCTAATGGTGTTTCAACAGATAAGTCAAAATCTACTTTCTCAGGAGTTAAATTCAGACGTTGGGCACATGTTGGTGAAATAAAAGAGTGGGTAGAACCAGTATCTAGCAAGGCATGGACTTCACAAGAGTTAATAAGTAGTTTACCCGTAATAACTTCGTTCGGGTTCTATGCTTTTTGGGATGTGTTGCCCGATTTCACAATCGGCAATTACGTGCAAGTATACACGATCAACAAGTAATAAAGTGATAAGAGAGAGTATCGAACCCACAGGAATTACTATATTTTTAACCTCCAATTGTCAATCTAAATTATGCCTATTCTATTAAACAATCACAATCTGGGATTTTTGATAAAGAATAATTAAATAAATACTAACACTGACAATTAATTCAAAGGTTGAAATTCAGATTTAAGATGATTAAGACTACAATATCCCCAGTTATTTATCATAAACCAATCTATCTATGTCTTCCAATTATTCACTTCAATGGAGTTGTTAACAGAAATATTCAATTGCATTTAATAAAGCCCTTTTCCAAGTGATCAAATAAATCTGTCTCAATCCAATTAAACCCTACGATATTCCTATGCAAAGTTAAAAGATTAAATTCATTAAGTTCCAATTTCCAATTGTTACGTGCAGCAAAAGCAATATTCCTATTTACTTCAACAAATCCAATTATTCAACACATGCAATAATTGAGACTACACGCTATCTTATCCAGTTCTAACCCTAGATTTCATCTCCCAAATTCATCTAAAAGTAACCCGCTAATTGTCGGCCAAACAATTAATCAACAAGCATAAAATAAGATAGACAACTCCCATTCAAATTGAAACCAAATTGAAATCAAATAGATGCAATGGATCAACTTACCATAATTATAACTGGATGATTTCAATTGTTAGCCTTTATTCTGAAACTGAAGGAATTTAGTTTCATACTGACAATTTTAAAAACTAAGAATTTATCAAAATAAGTCATTTCATAATTAATTACAATATCAGAGGATAAAGATTAGAAGAAAACCCTCAGTATAATCATCTTAGCTCCTCCAATGTCTGAACCTTCTCACGTATGCTTTGACCTTGTCCTACCAATCTCCATTGACTCAGCCCTCTGGAAGTACACAGGACAGCACAAATTCTGAATCTGAATTAAGTCGTGTGTGTGTCCCTAAAATCCAAGTCTTGATCATTCTATTTTATAGTCTCCGTTTGAGTCCCTTAATAGAGTTTAATAGCACGGAAGTCTCTTGATCACTTTTTTTATCTATCCAAAATATCAGAGCATCCCAGCAAAAATCAGGGGATGTGAGGATATTTCCATTCTGCCGCCTTTCCTCGCCCCAGTGAGAAATTCAAGGCATAAGTTCTCGCCCCATGTGATACTCCCGCCTCCGGTGAGAAACATAACTCTCAAATTCTCGCCCCGGCGAGGAATGCCCCTGCACCCAGCCTAATTTTCTTCTTTTCATTCCTGCATCCAGCCTAGACCTACAAAACCAATGTAAAACAAGTAAAAAGCTACCAAAACACTTAAAAACAATGTAAAGAATAAGGCCATAAGACATATCAAACGGCTTAGGTTAAAAACCTACTCACCAATTACCCCCAAACTCAAAACTTTGCTTGCCCTCAAGCAAAACACAAAACAAAGCAAAACACAAACTAATACTTCGCTACTACATGAATGCACATGCATGACTAACCATACTCAAGCAATTAATCAATAGACATCATAAAAATCCAGCCTCAGAAATCAGTAACTACCAATTCAACAGAATTTCAACCTCACACCATCCAAAAGCCAACTATTAGAAATTATGAATCACTCTCAACCCTTCCATAAGTATGCAACATATATTAAACCAATCAGGGTATGAATCCAACTCTAGGTATCACAATGCTCAAAAAGAGACGAATTCACATATTTTACTTTTAAGCTCAACTGCTATTCACTTGCCTTCTCATTTTTTCCCTCTTTTTCTTTAACGAGTGCGCTTTACGCTCCATCTCGTCATATATCCCGACTAGTGCAATGTTCATCTTTATTAGGCTATTCAGTGCCACCCGTGTAGCGAACTTTCAACCAACGACTCCCAAACCAGACGATTTTAGGGCGCTGAGTGTAAAGACTTCTCCTAAGGGTCTACTTATTCAAATGACACCGGTCACAAAGACAAACTTAGTCAAGACCTGCTCTTATCTATTTATATTCACTAATTCATCGTTTTCTTGCACTTAGACAGACATCGAAGCAGTATTTATTCAAAAAAAATTCATTTCATTTTTTTTCAGTTTTTTCTCAGTTTTTCTTTCTCTTGTTTTTTTTAAACAAAAAAAACCACACAAGCGTGATAAACAGTCTATATCCTTACATATCGAGCATTGTAATACCACAACCACCACCCAAAGAAGAACCAAGCTCCTAATTACTTTAATACACATTCGGGGAACAAGTAAAAACCAAGGGTCTCAAGATAACCACACAACTACAAAACAATTAAACTCCAGAATTTTAGTAATAAGTATCCATACCCATATAAAACCTATAGTAGAACTAATTCATGTTTCATTCATTGGCCATCCCTAAATTGACTTCCATCAATTACATTGCTTTGAATACCTCTAAATGCATCTATCATATGATCCTATGCTACTAAAATTTTTTTATTTTTTTGTTTTTCAAATAAATACAAACAACAAAATAAAAACTAAGGCTAAACTAAACTTCAATGCAAACTAAAAACTAAAGATTGCAATATGCAACTAAACATGCAAATATGCAAATCACACCCCCCAACTTCAAACGAAACAATGTCCATCATTGTGAAAAGCATAAAGAAAAGTTAAGAAACAGAGGACTCCCTAGCCAGTTCAAGCAGTAGGCTCGAACTCATCATCGTCATTTGGGGACGGTTGGTGCGTAAAAAACTAGGACAATGGCTGGGGCTGCGTGGGGAGAACTGAACAGGAATCCATCATCGGCTGCCAATATTGGAGTACATGTTGTGCCATGGCATGGGTGTAACTCTGCTGGGTATTGCATACATATGCCTTTTCCTGCCTCAATCCGCCAATCTCTGGTTTCTGCCTCAATATGGTCTTATAGATGGGAATCAATAAGGACGCTGCAATTGCAAACTCTCGAAAGACTAGAGGCTTGAACTTGGCTTTCCTTGGCCTAGTAGAAGTGGAAGGATCCTGCCGAAGGACCCCGCTCCCTCATCATCATCGGACTCATGTGCTTTCTTTCAGCGGGAGTGAGAATGAACTATGTAACCCATACCACGGAGGATTGGGACTTCACTCCCTCCCCCTCACCCCCCCCCCCCCCCCCGTCCCCCCCCCCTTCACCCCCCCCGGCGACTGCCCTGCGCTCCGCCTCCTCCCTGCCCTTCAGCCTCTCTCCTCTCCACCTCCGACCCGGCCGCTAACCTTTGACAGCGCCCCAAGCCCCTGGGCCCGGCCTACTTCCCCAGCCTCCCTTCCATCCATTCTTGCGCTCGATCCCCTCCTGCGTCCGTGCCGCCCTGCGCCTCGTCGCTACCTTCTCTCCCGCCTCCTTTCGTCCTGCCCGCCCCCTACCTATCCTCTCTCCTACGCCTCCCGCGCCTCTCGCTTCGGCCCAGCCTCTCGGCCGTGCGCCCGCTGGCCCTACCCTGTCCCTTGCTCTTTTTTTTCCCCTTGCCCCTTCCCCCCCCTGCAGACCTGCTCTTCTCCCCCCCGCCTTTCACCCCCGGTCCTTGCTCCCCCGGCTCCTTCCCAGCCTGGCGAGGACTAACCATTCCACCCTCCCCATCCTGGCACAGCTTCCCTTCCACACCTCCCCGCCTCGCGCTTCCCATTCCTTTATAGCTGTGCAATTCAAACGGTGTGAATCCAAAAGTAAACAAGGGCTGACTGCAAAGCCTCCTCAGCTCCCCAACGAACTCCTCGCACGAAGACACAATCCACATATCAACGATAGGGTGGGTGGCAAACCACCTCCTGACTATGCAAAGTCCATTATAGTGGCGGTGAATCAACGCTCAAAATTCAATCAACTGACCCCACATTGATCTCAATCCCCGGTTCACTAAATAGCCAATTATAACCAAATAAAGCCTTGTCTCCCATGGGGAACATCACTCACGTGCTGTGGATGGCATCAGTTTAGCCGAAAGGAAGGCAAACCAGGACCTTAACCATACCGTACTCAAGTCCTTGCTATGAAAAACATAGGGTGCAGCACGTGTGGGCCCTCTAGATATCCATGTCGTTCCCAGGCCTGCATAAGGTTAGTAACCTACCTTTCTCCACATTGGGGCCCCTCCCCAAGGAATCGAGTGTATCTGCAACGTAAAATTCAGAGCTTCTTAAGTTGTAAAACTCATTGATGCCTTTTTTTTTTCCCCGTTTGGGCCACGTAAAAGGAGCACTAGTCCTCGCCCCTCGGAGAACTGTAACCTCGCATGTAGCCGTGTCCCAACTGCAATTAGCGTATAAAACTACCTTGACTATAGCTATAACATGCAGGGCTCCGAATGGGCAGTAGAATGTCTCCCATCCCCTCCTCGACTATCTGATGCATCAATCTCCCCATCAACCACCTCGTCAGGCGTGAGAACCGTACACTCGGTGAGTTAGAGCTTTAACTTCCGATGTTATGTACGTTTCATATTCTGATAGCTGCCATCTGCGACTGACAAACTTATCTCTTCGAATTAACAGGCCCTAGATGGAGTTAGACAATGCAAATCCTTCACCACGTTGGCCTCTTTGGCAGCCCATGATTGATCTTATTCGACAAGACACCCAAACACATACAATCTGCTATTTGCAATCACAATTCCCCCCAAACTCCAACTTATTCTAACTCACGAAGTGATAAGAAGCACAATACCAATGGAATAGATCTGAGGAGGTAAACCCTAGAATACTATTGACATGCAACAATTAAAAGCAAATAGAAACCTTGAAAAACCACACGGAGTATTCCTTCCTAAATGAATGAGAGATGGATTAGATAAGAGGCTGAGGGTTTGTTTTTATAGTGGTATGATTTTAGGGTTTTGCGGTTCAGGATTTTAGTATTAAGTGGGGGGAAGTAGAAATTGGGAAGAAAATTAGAAAGATGAAATATGGAAGGATTCGGGATGATGGTTCGTATTGGATAAGGAGAAATATTGTTTTGAGAAGTTGCATGGGAGTTGGAATGTAAAAAAAACTCAAATTAGAATCGGATTTTAACAACTGATTCCGCGATTTCTCTCGCCGTGGAGGCGAGAAAAATTAGGCTTATGAACCTCGCCCGGGACGCGGAGAATCCGGCCAGAGAGTAGTTAGGGCTTAAGGGCGGAGAAAATTCCAGGCTGGGAGTGAGTTGCGATCTTCGGACAGGAGAAGGTTCTCCCTCCGCCGGGGTGGTGGAGGAAAGTCCTTAAGCATTTGGACCAGATTTATCTCGACGGAGCGGAGAATTCCTCAAACTTGAAAAATTTTTCTCTGCTTTTTCCTCTTGGATCCTCTTTTGTCCTCAATCTTGTACCCATCCCCAATGAACATGTTTTCTTCCTTCCTAAATCATTTTCCCATAGAATTCCGTATCCCTGTTTCAATATAACACACACATAAATTGAGATTTAAATTCACGGAAGAATTTTTTGTAAGGACCAAATTCAAACAAAAACTCATTAAACCTAGCTCCTAAAAAAAATATTAATTAACACTAATTACTATGAAAGCAAATAAAATATCATGATTGTGGGTTGCCTCCTATCAAGCGCTTGGTTTAATAGTCGTCAGCCCGACTTTGCTCTAGCAGTATTAGGGTTCAGCTTGATCGGGGGACAGAAAGGTGGAATTCACTGAAATTACTTGTCGATCCACATCGCCTCCCTCCAATAAATGTTTATAAGTCTGTCTTGGCCCGTATGACTTTGAATGTGCGCTTTTGACATCCCAGGCTCTTCGACTTCAATTGTCCCCATGAGATCCTACAACAGTAATAATGAAAGGGGCCTAACTATCTAAAACTTCAGCTTCCCAGGAAATAACTGTCTAGCCTTGGAATTTGAACAAACAACACAGCTTGTCCCGGTTTCAAAACTTTCGAGATCCACAAAATACCGTATTTGTCCATGAACCACCCTTTTGACTGTTTTTCTTTGTTACAGCTTGGCATTCTCGATAAGGCAATGATGGGCGAAAAAACTCCCTCCATCATCGTTCAATTGAGAAGCAACACAATAAATTTCTCCACCAGACTATGGCATTCTAGAAGATCAAGGTTCAACTTTTTGTGATATTTGCGCCGCAATAAGTGCCTTATGCTACAAGTATCGACCTGGTAGGTAATAAATGACATTGTCTTTCCCACTCAAACCATCGATAACGACGACATTCCGATGAGGGATTCTTATAAGCAGCTGCGATATTCGCCCTCTATTGATAAGCATTTCAATCCTAGATTTCATATGCCCAGTTCCTTAACGAAGTCTTACAGCGTGTGGGTTTAACCACTTTCTACCCGAATTTGCTTAATTTCTCGATTTCGATACCATCTGTTTGAGGACCATATCGTTTTTGGGGATGATTAAATAACTTGTGAGAGTATAAATCCGGTGTTTGACTCCGTATTTTAGCTAAAAACTTAGTGAACTTGCTTGTTTACAAAAATGAATACCTTCGTCACTGATTATGGCTCTTGGCGTTTGTTAACCGAATCTAGTAAAGATTATTCTTGATGCAGGAACCGCGTATAGAACCATCTTTGGGCATCATTGGTGGGTAATGCAAGTGCTTTCGACCCATTTTCGAATCACGTTAAGTCCAACCGCCAAAAGTATGTATTGAGTTTGTTAACATGATGACGGAAAACGGCCCCATAAAGTCATATACCCCAAAACATCAAATCAGTTCAACTCTCAAGGATTGGTGTTTTGAGCAGGCATTTCGATGCCCGCTTTGAGATATCTTTCCAAACACCGTTAGACATCTATACACCCCTTTAAGGCACAAAGAGTATGGGACGTTCCTTGAACAATGAAGGCAGAAGAAAGGAATCCCGACTTGTTAACACCTTTGCTGACAGTTCTTTCTGTTCGCTCCATAATTGGCCATTCCATAATCTGACGAAATGGGCAATGGAGTTAATATACTTCTCCATTTCATGCACCTGTGGGTTCCCCAAAGAGAAACATCAAACGTGCTTATTCATTCTGATTCCGCACAAGTCCTTTGAAGAGGAATGAGAGATGAGCACAGTCCCTAAAATGTACTAGCTTAACATCATTGAGAAAATTTCTTTGTTACTTTGCTGGATAAGTATGAAATCTTGCGTGCAAGAAACATTACCTTCTGACTCTTAAAACTATCACCATAATCATCATAACTATGGTAAGACTTCGGTGTTGATACCAAACAATTGTTCATTAATGGAAAAGTCTCCATTGATTAATCACAGTCAAATTCTTTTTCTGACATGTCGGGCATTCATCCAACCATTGAAAGATGATCAGGCCACTTGATTCTCCGTACCTTTCCCTATCTCGATATCCTCCAGATATGTCCGAAGCATATTCTTACAACAAGATGGACCCATCGACATCAATCAATCCTAAGGTTTGGCTATAAGAGTCACACCTTACATTTGCGAGAGCAGCAATCAAAAGCATTATGATACGTAAGCCTGCATGATCAGCGTGTAGATACCATATCACCTTGGTTCCCAATCCAGATCTCACATGGCTCAGAATACTAATTTAAAAAAACTTTTTTGCTACAAAGGCAAATAATCTACTGCTAAGCAACTCTTTCTGCTCTAGTCTGACAGATCTATAATTTACAATTTCCAGCTTCTGAGATGAGTGAAGACTCTCTCTTACTTGTAGTAGCGATCATAAATCTTAGAAAGTATAGCAGTTATAATTGAAAAGATTAAAGTGTGAAAAACCATGTATCGCCTTCGTTGACACCATAGCAACAGCTCCTTCACTGAACATATATCACTTGGCGTCACACATCAACTCAAAAATGGAAAAAGTGTCTTCCAACTCGTAGCAATCTATGATCGGAGGCTGTGGATTAACTAAATCTTTCATTTCAGCAACGTCAAAGGCTTCGAATGCATAGCTTGAGACCATCTTAAAAGGGAAACATCTTTTCTCAAGGAGTTTATATTGGGGGAAACACAATGGTTTTGAAAATTTTTTTGAGAAATCCTTGATGAAATCGACGGTAGATAGAATCCAGCCATATTCCGAGGAATAACTTTCTAATCCCATTTTTACAGATGAGTACGGTGGAGGTAGCTTTTCCCAATGGTATTCAAATCTTTTCCCATATCCACCTATTAGGGACCTGGCCGTCGGATACTTTGTTGTGCCCCCAGAATTAATCCCTCAGTACTTCGAGCACCATAAAGTGGCCACTTTTCCCAAGTTAAGCACCAGATTGCCGTCTCCACACAATCCGTATCAAGTACTTACGATGAGAATTAATAAGACACAAGTCAAAACCTATCACCCGAATATAGAACAAGAAGTCATTCCACATGAATACCTCCAAATTTTGGTTCAACTCCATATCCGAGAAGAGATAGCTCTATCAATGAGCATCGCTGGAATGGTAGCCAGGTGAGTAATTACATAACCTCTGATAAGAAACAATATCTCACAAGAAATGACAACACGATTCCATAAGGACATGATAGGATAAAAAAGTTAATTTTCTCTTGAATCCCTCCGGAGTCTTATCACTGATCTGGTTTATATCCTGAGTATCCATCGAGAAGGCCAATAGATACTTGATGAAGGTCGGACAAACCTATCCAACATCTGATCAATGAATAGCAAACGCGAAAGTGTTTCCTTGCGCGTAGCTTTGTTCAACCTTGCGAGTTAATCTCATCACACCACTCCTCCAACCATTAGATAACCCATTCTTGTAGGAATGATTGAGATCATTATTTTTTTCGTTCTCAAATCCACTGTCATTCCTCCCCTTTTTTACGGCACACTTTGTGAGAACATTAAAATGGGACTCATCACCAAGCAACTATCTGAGACTAAAATTGGATAGATAATTAGCCGGCGCATTCTAACCAACTTACACTATATTTCCCTATCTTCACTCACGTCTTTCATTAATCGAGATTCCAAAATCTTTCTCTGTTGCTCAATAGGATACCAGTATAATTTTTGCTCCTAAACTTCTACAGCACAGACATTTTAATAAGCATGTCAAAACGTCGACGACTGATTCCCTTTGATGTACCTGCTATTGTCCACCAATCCTAATTTGCTGTTTTATACTCACGCCAAAACCCTTAATAAGTTTTTTCTTCTTGAGATTCATTCAAGATGCGCAAGAAGAACCTATTACTGGTAGTGTCTGTCCCAGGTCTCCCAAGTACGGCATAACCGTAAATGAGATGGAAGAGAGGTTTAAGCTCCCAGAACAGGTGGGTCTCTTCCACTGACGGTTTTGGACCCTCTTTTCCTCCTGTCGTGCTGGACTGGTCAACGTATCATCAAAATTGCCCTGCTAAATTTCCGAGGTAGAAATAGGTAATGACGTCTAGACACCTTGACATAAATCCCAACTCATCTGGATCATCAAAAGCATGTCCCTATCCCAACCAGAGAGCAGCTTTCTAATGGATCTTTCAATAATAATTTCCCTGAGTTTAAGTTCATTTCACGGGATTTCATCAAGCATGTCTATCCGTAAGTCATTCCCTCGCCCTCCTTAGGGAATTTCACTATCCTTCGTATTTAAATTACATTAATGCTGTGACTTCCTGATCATTGAAACTACTCATTGTTAATTCAACCTTTTTTGTACATGCTATTCAACGTTTTCCCTGTTGCTAAAAGATAATTGGTACGACACCTAGAATGATGGGAATCTCCCTTCATCACTCATTCGTAAATTCCCAAACACAATGAGAATCAAGCCGGGAAGATGTGAATTTTTATCGACTTTAACCAAAATATTCTTCCACAATACCCCTCGGATAATGTCTCAACTTTGATCCTGATCTGCCAACCTGCAAGTTGAATGTTCGCGATCTGGTTATTGGTGCCTTTCTAGCCCAGAAGCTGAGTGTTAAACTGATAATTTGAGCATTTAAGTTTGATACTAAGCTCCTAAGATCACATAATGTCCATTCCCTGAGAATTGCGTGTATTACCAATTACACAAGGTTTATAGTGTACAAGCTTCCTCCGCTAAGATCCTTTTTAGTTTACGGTGGACAAGCTAATGGGGGTTTCTGCAAAACAAGCAGCACTCTATTGGTAAGATGCCACCTGTATTCGAAATTCCCAAGAAACACCAATTTCCCTTTTCTAAGACGAAAACATTCCTTACATAAAAACAAAACACTTTGACCATAGCTGGGCATTCTGTTCCAGGGCTATCCTGCCAAACGGATATATTAAATGTGTATGTTTACTTGAAAACAATCCAATAAATCTGGAAAATTGTGCTCGTGGCTAACTATGGGCATTTCCTCTTCGCAATCCTTTGAAGGAATGGTATAGGGAGCGCAACTACACTATCTGGAGCTTGAGTTCCCTGTTGACTTATTACCTCCGACCATCCTGTATCCTTCACCTTTCTGAATGCATTCACCTTACTTTTCACCGGTGAGCTTTCCTCATACTCATTCTCCACAACTATTTTTGGTTTAGAAATTTCCGTTTAACTGTCTCAAGGCAGCTCTTTAACTACCACTCCTTTAAGGTTGACAGCCTTTTGCCAATGTTCCTCTTCTCCTTCCGTTCTTGGTTTAACCTCTATATCGCTTGGAAGTGCCCCCTTGTGGTCGTTCGAGTATTTCAAGGACTTGAGCCAACTGTCCCAGCTGATTTTCTAAGTTCCTAATATGACACTGAACACTACCCCTCCCCGACTACTTCACATTCCAAATCTACTATTGAGATTCGCAACTGTATCTTGAATCATTTCATTTCTTTTCTCAAATTGCTGTGATAAACCTTGCCAACAGATTACTTCTAAATTCGGCTTTCCTTTCTGCATGTTGTGGAGCTTGGTTCTTTAAAAACCTGGGGGATTTCTGAGTTCTAAGGAGCTGGATATTTGAACTTGAGTGTGTTATTGCCTCCATGGAGAAACCCAGATGAATTCTTCCACCCTCTGATTATATAGCCGTTCTTAGTATGTGGCCTGTTGCTGTCTGTTATAAAACCTCCCCACGAAACTGTACCGATTCCGGATTAATGGCACAATATTCCGTTGTTCGGAATTGCGCACGCACTGCACAAAGCTCACACACATAGGCTACTTGTTGGTACTTTCGAGCTATCAAGACAAAGCTTCAATCTTCTTAGACATGGCATGCCATGCTGAGCTGTTAGTGTCGTGACCACATCCTACTTCCAAAACTCCAGCTACTTTTTGTTGATTCCAGTCTGGAAAAGTTCGGCCATTGATAATTATTATTTGACAGCCATAGATCTCTAACAAAGTGTAAAAGCTTCATCAAACTTTTTATCCATAAGGTGCCTCCCACCTGCAGCTTGCATCAATGCAATTGTTCGAGTGTCATTGATTCAGCCCATTGTAGAATGTGCTGAACTTGTGTAGCCACTTGGGTAGCCCAATGATGTGGACATTTTACTTAATTAACTCCTTGAAACCTTTCCCAAGCCTCGGTATAAGTGACTCATCTATTTTGCTAGTTGCACAAAATGTAGAAAACTCTCGTTTCTCAACTTAGCCGACTTAGCTGGCAGGAAAAATATTCGCCTAAGAATTTCTGAGACTAGATCATTCCCTCGTTGTTGATGGGACCCTGAGGTGAACGTATGAGTGCAACCAGCTCCTTTAGCAATACTTATCTCATCTCAGTTGAAGTGCAAAACAGGGAATAATAGACGTTAATCTCACTGCAATCATCTGTTCACATTGAGGATATTATGAAGGGTATCCACAAAATCCTCGCAGCGAAACTAAATAAGTTGTTCATTTGGATCATCGTTGGATCTACTCAACCACCCAAACTGTTACCGCATTCTGAAGCACATGAATTGTTCCCTCCCCGCCCGGGGGCCTTGCTTGGGGGAATTTCGAAGGAATTAGCTGAGTGATAGACTGGTTCTCGTGAATGCTCGATTTGATCTCGTCTATCTTAGGCACTTAGCTGTTAGGTTCGTGTATTATTAGCCGCAAACATGCATATCAAATTACATTAATTAAAAGCGGGAAAGGCGCGATAAAATCAAGAATTTTTAAAAAAAATTATTAATACACAACCTATGACACACATGATCTCTTCTTTTAAATGAGCAACCAATTATTAATTAAACGAAAAAGAAAAAACAAAGATGGAGAATAAGTAATTATTACCCTTTGTAGAATTTCTCTAGCTTCATCCCCTCAGGTTACAAGTTCACCTCCCCAATTTCCTTCGCGTTCTC